>JAPKLX010001888.1:3355-16934 GCA_026898415.1 Leonotis leonurus
TTAATAAACTGTAAGTATATTGGCTGGAAAAATTCCTCGTGCCCAATACTGAATCCCTTTATCGGACAGTGGGTCTGGACTCAACAACGCCACGTACTATAGTTTACAAATAAGTTGGGAACAGCAATACTAATGAAACAAGAAGATACATTGGACGGAAGAACTACATATCGGCATACTGTGTTTACTCATGTACAAAACTGCATACAGATGAGAAATAGATCAAATAACAAGTAATCATATTACTCTATGTCTACACCACTTGATTGTCACTCAAGAAAGAATCTTTTATCTGCATTGAGCAAGTTGGCTGCTAAACTAGGTGAGTTATTCTACTGCACTGTACTATAAACCAACATATTCTTGTGAAACGGTGACTCAGGGGCAAATGCTATCTCCACGTGAAGAGAGTAATAATTGTGTGATACATAACAAAGCAAAATCTACAAATTACACTGATGAAGATGGTGTGGCATACATAAACACAATGGTATCATGTCCATTGCCCACAACGTTCAACCTACATAAAACATACAATGAAGTTCCATATGAAATTCCAGAGCTGGTGACAAACATGGTGGGAGCAAGCATACTCGTCAAGAAATTTCAAACATAAAGCCACATGTGTACATACATCGGAAAACATATATTCACAGGAACCGACACTGAAATCCAGACGCCGCACTAGGGTTTTGCACCAAATGCTTTCTAAGTTGTACGTTGCAAATGCTGCTATAGAACTACCATATCCGCACGCAACAAACATTGAATAGAACCAAAAACACCCAAGGAGAGAAGCAAAACGCATATAAGCAATAGGTGCAATGGTTTAGAGAGAGAAATAAGACCTGGGCAGCTGTGACGGGCAGAGAAAAAGTCGTAGCCATCGCGAGAAAAAAACCCAGATTCAAACGAAAACCCCCAGATCTAGAAACCCCAGTCACCAAGATCTATAAAGAACCAAAATAGTAATCCCCAAAAATCCCAATCCGCATCCAGTTTGGGCAAATCACATTAACACTAATTCAGAATAAACCATAAACAGAGTGAGAAACGCGAAGCACAGTTGCTCCAAGTTGTGGCAGTAATTAATCGAATTGATCAGTGGTGCTAAATGAGTAGAGATAATATTATACTCTGAGAAGAGCTTTTTCGTGGCTGGCGTCATCGTTGAGGAATTGAATGACGTCGGAGCGTGCGATGGAGCAGCGCGCGCTGCGCTGATTCTTCAGCACGGCGAGGCACGAAACGGCGAGCAACGCCGTGCCTCTGAATTTCGAAGTTTTGAATCTTCTCCCCAGCAAAGCGTCCAGTGTCTTACCCATGCTACTTGATATTCGGTGAGGAACAGAAGGGTACAAACAGGAGGTGGTGGTTCGCACCTTTTGTTGATGACGAAGGGGAAGACTCTCAGCTGCAATGTGTTTGTGTGTGTGTATAAAATATACTAATGTTGTTGAAATGAGGTCTTAAGCAGAAATTTTTGAAATTTTAATTTAATTGCTCAAAACCATTGTTGTATGTGCCTACGACAACACGTTAACAACAACGACAAAGACTAATGTTGTCTTATCTCAACTACGACAACAGATAAAGACAACGGTTTGTAGAACCGTTGTCTATGAGCGTGCATTTTGTCTATGACAACGGAGCTACGACAACATCAATGTAAAACCGTTGTCTATTAGCGCATTTTTTTGCTCAAAGACAACGGTTTTAGCTACCACAACGGTTTTTTCCCCTACAACAACGGTTTTATTTAAAAACCGTTGTCTTTTTGGTGTTGTTGTTGGCCTTTTTTCTTGTAGTGATATGCTTTCTCTCCACATGATCTCTTATAAAATGATGTCTCACATCAACATATTTGCATCTCGTGTGAAGGACTGGATTTTGCGTTATAACAATAGCACTTGAGCTGTCACAGAATATAGGTATTTCCTTGATATCGATCTCGTAGTCCTTGAGCTACTACTTTAACCAAAGTATTTGTGCACAACAACTACCCGCGGCCATATATTATGCTTCAGTTGTTGATGTAGCCACATATGTTTCTTTCTTTGAAAACCATGAGATCAACTTGTTTCCAAGAAACTGGCATGTTCCAGATGTTGACTTTCTGTCCAATTTACATCTAGCATAATCTGAATCTGAATATCCTGTTAACTCAAAGTTATCCTCACATGGATACCATAGTCCAATATGTCATGTTCCTACCAGATATCTTAATATCTTCTCGGTTGCTTCCATATGGGACTCCTTGGGGTTGGCCTGGTATCTAACGCATACTCCAACTGCAAAAGTAATGTTAGGTCGACTAGCAGTTAAGTATAGTAAAGAACCAATGATACCCCCTATGTTGAATTATATTTGCTAGTTTTCCTTCTGGGTCTGGATCTATCTTTCCATTGGTCTGCATTGGAATCTTGACAGGTTTACTATCTTTAACTCCAAATTTGGTGATCAGATCATTGATGTGCTTTGCTTGATTAACAAATATACCATCTGGTAGTTGCTTCACCTGCAAACCTAGAAAGAAATTCATCTCGCCCATCATGGACATTTGATATTTATTTTTCATAAGTTCAGCAAATTTATGACATAGATAACCAGATTGTGATCCAAATATGATATCATCAATGTATATCTAGACTAAAAGGATATGTTCTTTGACTTTGATTAAGAATAATGTCTTGTCAACTGAACCTCTTCTGAATCCTGACTCCAGCAAGAATGTTGATTGTTGGTCCCAAAAGAGCAAGGTTTGGTGTATGGGGGGGGGGGGGGAATACACCAAATACAAACTTTTCAGTTTACTTGACAAGTTGTACGAGAGTTCAAGCTATTCTGTATAAGAAATTGCTCGATAGATGACTAGACAGATCGATGTGCAGATCGATAGCAGTTTTCGTCCAAACAGATTACTCTCTTAGTGAAAACTCTTAGCTAATAATAAGAGTGATCTTATTACTTTCTGAGTGTTGAGTGAGTGCGGAATAATGGTGGATTAGTGATTGCTCTTGTTTAGAAAACCTTAGGAATTATCCAGATTGTTAAGGAGATTGATTGAGATGCAGATCGAATGCTAGTGTGGAAGGTTAGAATAATAAACAACAGAAATTAAATATGCAGGAATGTAAAGCACACAGTTGTTTAACGTGGTTCGGGAAATCCCTACGTCCACGATCTGGTCAAAACTAGACCAGATTATCCACTACTAGGATACTCTGCTTCTTTATACTCGTGGAGAACGAGTCACAAGTATCAATCACAACTAGAGTGATACTTATGCACGAAGTAAGGGTCGTGTCCCTTTACAGCAGATTACCTCTACGTTACCACTAGAAAACTACTAGCTAGCAGGGTGATCTCCTTTCTCTCGATAAGACAGACTTGAATCGAGGTGGTTGGTGTGATGTAGAATCACAGAGTGTTGAAGCTCTAAGTCTGGATAGCAGATTGATTGCTTGAAAGTATGACAACAGTATAGCTCGCATGTGTTCTCTCTACTTCTCCAGATCTCTAACTTCAACTATATAGACTTTGAATTTGAAATTCTAGCCGTTGTTGATTGGCATGAGATAGATGGTATATTGCCAATCAATGGTTTCCATCATATCTGTTCTTGCCATATAGGAAAGGTTGACTCAATCTTTGAGTTATGGAAAGCAGATTGCTAATGGTCTCTTTCCTTCTATGTGTTAGCCGAAGATCTTCTTTCCAATCCCAGTTGGATAGACTTTTAATCTTGACATGGCAAGAGCATATGATGTGTAGGATGATGACAGCTGGTGGATTGATGACTCAATCGTTCTGGTTCCTCGCTGATGGCATCGATCTGGTCATCGGTCTGGTCGCTGTCTGTTACAGCAGATTGATTCCTTTTGGCTTGAAATCTTGACCTTCATCCTATACTAAGTTGAGATTGACTTCTATAGGGATATTTCCTTTACATTTCAAGTCATCTCTTAATCTATTCCATAACAGAGTATACTTTATATCTAGTGATCTGTTTAACACGTAGAACAGTTTAAATTCTAAGATGACTAAGTGTGTTTCGAAAGACCATCATCAAAACTAAATTACTTAGGGTTCCCAACAATTTCCCCCTTTTTGATGATGTCAAAACCACACTTCACAATAATGTCCTAGCAACTCTTAAGAGTGATCTGTGTTGATGACCAGATAGATGATTGTTCGTTATTTAGGTTATAACGATTTAAGACAGTTTATATATGTTCTGGAAAATTGGGGGTTGTCATCAGAAACTACAAATGCAAACTTCATAGATAAGGGAGAATAAAGTTTACAGATAGTCATGACAAAGGTAAGAAGTGCAGATCATAAAAAAAAATATAGCTATCTGTTCTTTCTTCTCTCTTCATGTTGTCTCTTCATCTTAGCCCTTGTCTCATCCGAGATCAGCTGCACACATTCATAAACACCCTCTCTTATCCTTATGTAGTCAGGGTCTTCTACGTCAACTTTGTACCCTCTGTTCTCCGCGAGCTGGTTTATATAGGTGAGCAGAAAGGTCTTGTCAGGCAGATCAGTCCCTGGAATGGTTGGGCATGTTTTGAATTCCCTTTCTGGGGCAGTGATCTGGATTTTTGCCTCTGCAGCTGCTTCTCTTATGCCTTCAACCAAGTCTCTAGCATCATTCATGTCAAGGTAGAGATTAAAAGCCTCATTTGTCGTTCCTTCGCTGTATGCAGGCTCTTTGAGAAAATATCTGCACATGATAAATCCATCTCTCAACCCTTCCCATCCTTCTCTTAAGTTCTCTGGGACCCAGTTGGTCTATCATTCTTTTGATTTTGATGTTCTGGTAGGGGCAGATGATGACCAACTGAATCCAGAGCGTTTCTTTTTCTTCAGTGGTTGAGGTTGGCTCGATCTGCTTGAAGATGTAGTCTTTTTGATTTGAGCAGATGGTGGGCTGGTTGATTGTGGTGTGATCTGTTGCTCAGGTTGAACTTTCTCCTTCTCCTTCCCTTTTGCATCAGCTGCAGCTGGCTTCTTCCCTTTCACAGATCCTTCCCCCTTTTTGACATCATCAACAAACATATTGATGAGTGCCCGTAGGGAAGTGATCTCTTCCTTCATTGCATTGTGCTCCTTGTC
Organism: Leonotis leonurus; assembly: GCA_026898415.1. Taxonomy (NCBI): domain Eukaryota; kingdom Viridiplantae; phylum Streptophyta; class Magnoliopsida; order Lamiales; family Lamiaceae; genus Leonotis; species Leonotis leonurus. The sequence goes on from JAPKLX010001888.1 coordinate 8,477, forward strand.
GGATTCAACCTTGTGTGTAAGCAGAGATGTGATGTTGAGATTAGCATCATCGATCTGCTTTTGGAATGATTTCTTGACGTCGGTTAGTTCAGCTGTGTGGCTTGCTACATCTTCTTGGACGATCCCAAAGTCGTTGAAGTATGTATCAATCATTGTTTTCGTGGGGTAACCCAGGTCGTACATCTTTCTTTCTACAAAATTTTTGCCGGCTGCTTCAAATTGCCTAAGCAATGATCTGGTGTAAGCATTTGCCTCTTTCACTATCTCTACAGTGAGGCCATCGGTATGCTCTCGGACGATGGTGTGAACCATGTCTTTTTCTTTCTCAGCAAAAGCAGTGACAATCTTGTAAATCTCTTTCACTTTAAGTTCTGTTGTGAACAGACTTTGATCAATCTGTGCCTTCCGTTCTTCGGCAGCAGCTCGATCATCATCAATTTTCTTGCTAAGTTCTTCGATTTTTAGCCTGCATATTCTCCTCAAATCAGAGTCAACTTGATCGACGTGAGTCTTCAATTGATCGTTGAACTCTGTGAGTATGCGGATGGCTTTATCTTGGACAGTGGAGAGAGTCCCATACATGTATTGGTCGACTTTGTGGGAAATTAAGTCCTTGACCTGAGTATTGGATAGAGATTGATGCTGGTTCATCAATATATCCTCTAGGGTGGTCATCTCCACATGTTCCTCCATTGTAGCTGCGACAGCTGTGGTATAGATATGATCTGTTGGTATACCCCCCACTCGCTGTCCAGCTGGCTCGTGTTCTGGTTGAGCTGGATCATCCTCTGCACTTTTGATAGAGCGTTCCTTGGCTGGTTCCCCCTCAGCCTGTGCAGTGATGTGATCTTCAGTCTCAGTTATGGGCTGATCTGTTGTAGATTCTGGCATGGCTGCACCCTGTTGGTGAGCATCAGCATGAGCTGCTTCAACCTCTTCCTCCACAACCTCTTCTTCAATGCTGTTATAAAAATCCAGCATGTTGGCTTTCTCATAAACAGATCGCAGATCGATCTGGAGTTCTTCAGCCTCAAATTTTAATATTCCCAGAATGTCTGACTTGTATGTGTCCCTTAACTTAGCAACTGATGCAGCAGTAAAGATCGTGAGTAAGGTGGCTTCTTCGATTTTTAGTGCATGGATGGTTCTGGTGCGGAGTAGGGCATCCAGAACGTAGAATTCTTTATCTTTTATGAGCAGCAGAAACTTGAGCCGTTTGGCTATGTCATCTCTGGGGTAAGCTGGATCCCAGGGAATGTTCTGAGCACAGAGTGATCTGCCTCTGTTTCTAGCATCTTCACCACTGTCTCTGCCTTCTGTAACTCCTCCTCCTCATCCGTAGATTCTTCTTCTCCCTCAGCCTCCTCATCGATCTGCTCTAGGCGATCAGCAGATGATGGGCTGGTAGAATGTGCGGGGGAGAGGTCTGTGGATTGATCTGGGTGCACAGATGAAATGGGGGCCACATCTTCTGGTGGATCACCCATCAGAACCTCTTCTTTCTCAACCTCCTGTTGAGGAATGACAGTTTCTGCAGCAGCAGGTACTTCAGTCTGGACTTCATTAGCTAGCTTCTGAAGTCGCCTGCGCTTTGGTTTAGGTGGCTGGGCTGCTGTGGATATATCCGTGTCAATCGAGCTTGATCTTCTGGTAGCCCTCTTGGTGGGTGTCCTCTCGAGTGGTTTCTCCTTTGTGACCTTGGATTTTGTGGACCGTTCTGCTGGACCAGATGGAGGAATCCAGATGGGATTCGAGCTTCCCATCTCCATCAATGCATTGACATGCACAGGGTCTTTTACCCTAGCAATCAGATTTGCTGAGATTCCCATGGACATCTCAATCTGGTGCTGATCCTTGGGAAACTTCAACCTGATGTTGAATTCCACAGTAGAGTCCCATTTGTGCTTGGGGAAGAAGGATTCCAACATGAAGCTGATTTTGGTTGAGTGCCTCAAGCTACTCCTCTTCACTTCTATTCGAGGAGAGCCTCCTTTCACAAACAAGTTCATCTTGGCCTCCTTTGCCAAGAGATCGAATAAAATCCTGCTCCAGTTCACTGGCAGGTTGAGTACCACGGCTGCTAGAATCCTAAACTTCTCAGGGGTGACCTGGTCATAGGATCCGTTGTGGTTGAGGAAGATGCGCTGGACGAATTCAAAAATGATTTTGAACTCGGGAGCGAGTAGTGCCCGTTGGAACATCTTGTTCGTGTAGCGAATAGGCACTACCATCACCAGCTCGACTGCTTCTTGGAGTTCTTCTTCAGTAATTTCTCCAAGACTTATCCATTCGTCTTTCAACTTGTAAGCATCATTGACAATATTGATGACGTTGTAGGGGGTGTTACTGATGGTAGTCCCCTTCCTGACCCTGATGGTTGCCTCGTGTCCACCCCTCTCTCCCTGTCATGAGAGGTAGAAGGCAGCAACATCCTTAGGTAGAAAGTGAACTGGGTGTGATGTGATGATGTTGTAAAAACCTACAAGAAACACAAAAGAGCATATGTGAGCACTATCCTTCCATCAGTGAAGTATGAGTGCTCAAAATAGCGTACAGAATCTAGCATTCTATATCATAGGACCAGTAAACATATACATGCAGATGGATAAATAACATGATATAGAGCAGTTTTCAATACATGTTTATAGAGCAGTTAAGGATAAATAGCATAAAAGAAATAAACCTTTGCAGCGATGAACAAGGTCGAATGCCTTGTCCAGTTTATGAAACCCAAAGGTATCAAGAACTGCGAAAAGGTCTTGATGAATGTAGGGTTTTAGAAAATGTGCTTGCTCAAGAAAAATAGAGGATTGGGGTGCCATTTTGCTAAGAACATAATGATTTGCAAAAGTAGAGAGAGTTTTGGAAGAGGGAAAATTGACTAAGAGTATCGAAAAATATAAGTGTAAGTGATAGATGAAACAGCTTATCAAAACATATAAACGAAGGGGAATATAAGTAAGGTAATAAAATATTCAGAAATCCTTCCCTTTTTCAGTTTTTCCCGCCTTTCCATGTTCTAGGTTTTCAGTCTATCATCGCCTCTCTTTATCGTATGATGCACGCGCTTTGATCGAATGGTTGTAATGTGGCGCGTTGTTTTTGTTGCAGTCATTTTTCTCCCTTTTTCTTGATTTGGTAGATATTTCCTCGATCACGTTTCCCAATTACTGTACTTAATCATCAAAAAATAAAAGATTGGATATCTGATGTCAGAATATATATGATTAGTCGCCGTATATAGTTGACCTTCCCCCTTAACCAAGTAATGGGATAATTAATAAGAGTTATTAATTTAATATCCACGTGGCATTAAGTAATTTGGGTCAAGATCGGTCTCCTTCATAGTGATAACTATCGATCTGGTTGTGCCACTGTCCAATCTGGTGTATTGACTATTTTATTAATTCCCAGTTGGAATTTTGATTAATCTGTATTGACATATACTTAGTGATCTGGTGTCAATTCCCTGTTGGAATTTCTCGTGATCTTAATTTTATCGATCTGGACCATGTCAATCTGGTTTGGATTCCCTGTTGGAATATTTAACTTGATCTGGTTTAGATCAATCTGGTTCTTGCTTCAAGATTTAATAATCCTAGTTTACCACAAAGCATCTTAAATCTTTCTTCTGGTAATGCTTTGGTAAGAATATCAGCTCTCTGTATTTCAGTGTGTATCTTCTCGATCTGTACATGTTTTCTTTCAACATGATCTCTTATAAAATGATGTCTTACATCCACATGTTTGCATCTGGTATGCAGAACAGGATTCTGTGTGATAGCTATAGCACTTGAGCTATCACAGAAGATTGGTATTTCCTTGACATCAATCTCATAATCTTTAAGTTGTTGTCTTAACCACAGTATTTGTGCACAACAACTTCCAGCTGCCATATATTCTGCCTCTGTAGTTGAGGTGGCAACTGATGTCTGTTTCTTTGAGAACCAAGAAATCAGTTTATTTCCTAGAAACTGACATGTACCAGATGTTGACTTTCTGTCCAGTTTACATCCAGCATAATCTGAATCAGTGTATCCAGTTAGCTCAAAATTGTCTTCACACGGATACCATAATCCTACATGGGCTGTTCCCTTAAGATATCTTAGTATCTTCTTAGTTGCTTCCATGTGAGACTCTTTGGGTTTTGCTTGATATCTTGCACATACACCTACTGCAAATGTGATGTCAGGTCGACTGGCAGTTAGGTATAGTAGTGATCCTATGATCCCTCTGTATTGAGTAATGTTGGCTGGTTTTCCCTCTGGATCTGGATCAATTTTCCCATTTGTTTGCATTGGGATTTTCACTGGGTTACTGTCTTTTAACCCAAATTTGGTCAGCAGGTCGTTGATGTATTTTGTCTGATTAATAAAGATACCATCTGGTAGCTGTTTGACCTGCAAACCTAAAAAGAAACTCATTTCTCCCATCATGGACATTTGGTACTTATTTTTCATAAGTTCTGCAAATTTGTCACACAGATAGGTTGATTGAGATCCAAAAATGATGTCATCTACATAGATCTGGACTAAGAGAATGTTTTCTTTGACTTTGATGATAAACAAATCCAGATCCTCTTCTGAATCCAGATTCTAGTAGGAAGTTTGATAAGGTCTCATACCAAGCTCTAGGAGCTTGTTTTAGACCATAGACTGCCTTAGCCAGTCTGTATACTTTCTGATCTGGATCTGCCTCTTCAAATCCAGGTGGCTGTTCCACATATACTTCTTCTTCAAGGATACCATTGATGAAGGCACTTTTGACATCCATCTGGTATACCTTGAACCGTTTATGAGCAGCATATGCTAGAAATAGCCTTATAGCTTCTAATCTGGCTACTGGTGCGAATGTTTCATCAAAATCAATGCCTTCTTGTTGATTATAGCCTTTAGCTACCAATCTGGCCTTGTTTCTGACTACTTCACCATTCTCATCTCGTTTATTTTTGAACACCCATTTTACACCTATCACACCTTGGTGTTTGGGTCTGTCCACGAGATACCAGACTTCATTCCTTTTGAATTCATTGAGTTCTTCTTGCATTGCTGTTATCCAATCTGCATCTTGAAGTGCTTCATAAGCATCAGATGGCTCCATGCGAGAGAGGTAACAGCTCAACAATGCACTCTCTCCATGCATTCTTCTGGTCTTCACACGATCCGATGGGTTCCTAACGATCTGTTCTGGTGGATGATCTTGTATCCATCTCCTTCTCCTGGTCATCTCTTCATCAGATATCTCAGGATCAGGTTGATCTGCTGGTTCCTCAAATTCAGGGTGTGCTGTTGATATAGTTTGAAATGGATTCTCATCTGGACTTTCTTCTGGATTTGGATTTTCATGTTGATCATCATTTGTAATAATTGTTTCATTGTCTTCTGTTGATGATCTGTTTTTATCCAGATTGTGTTGTGATATTCCCCCTTGCTGTATGATTTCTTCAGCAACAGGTGGAGTGACAATTTCTTCATCCTCACTTTTTGAATTCCAGATAAGAATATCTTCAAGTAATAGTTCATTCATCCTTCTGGTAGTCACCTGATTTTCTGTCTGCTTTTCATCTAGTGACCTGTACTCAACAGTAGACTCATCAAAAACAACATGAGGTGTTACCTCCACAATATGAGAGTTCTTATTGTAAACTCGATAAGCTTTACTAACATCAGAATATCCTAAGAATATTCCAGGGTCAGTTTTGCTATCAAAAGTTTTCAATTGTGATTTCCCATTATTGTGTATGTAACATAAACAGCCAAAAGTACGAAAATAAGAAATCTTAGGCTTTCTGCTGTTCCATATCTCATATGGTGTCTTTCCATGTCTGAGTGTGATGGATGATCTGTTTTGAGTGTAGCAGGCTGTGTAGATTGCTTCTGCCCAGAATTTCTTTGGTAGATTGGTTGCATTGAGCATTGTGCGAGCTGCTTCCTTGAGTGATCTGTTTCTCCTTTCAACAACTCCATTCTGTTGAGGAGTTCGAGCAACAGATGTTTGATGAGTTATTCCCATCTTGTTGCAGTATGCTTCAATCTTTTGGTTGAGAAATTCTGTTCCTCGATCTGTTCTGATAGAGGTTATACTCATCTCCTTTTGTTTAGTGATCTTGTGTAGAAAATCAGGGAGTTTGTCTAGAGTCTCTTTCTTCTTTAACAGAAAGATGACCCAAGTGAATCTTGAGTAATCATCTATGATTACCAATGTGTATTTTCTCCCATTTATACTTAGTGGCTTGATTGGTCCAAATAGATTAAGATGTAACAGCTCCAGTATCCTTGATGTTGAGTGAGCTGTTTTGCTTGTAAAGGATGATCTGATTTGCTTTCCAGCTTGACAAGCATCACATATGTGATCTTTATCATACACTTGATCTGGTAGTCCTTCCACTAACCTTTCCTTGGCAATCCTGTTGATTGACTTGAAGTTTAGATGGCTTAATCTCCTATGCCATAACCAACTGGTTTCTGATACAGTCTTAGTGACTAAGTAGGTCTCGATCTGGTTTGTCCACTGGACAATGTATAATCTATCCTGCAGTTTATCGGTAAGGAGTATTTCATCTCCTTCCTTATTCTTCACCAGACAGTTGTTAGTATCAAAAACAATCTGATTACCGTTAGCACAGAACTGACTTACAGAAAACAGATTGTGACTAAGACCCTCAACATATGATACATTTGTGATTGTGGTCTTGCCAACTTTGATGTTTCCATATCCTCTGGTATATCCTTTTGAATTACATCCAAAAGTAACCCGTGGTCCTGGTTTCTCTATGTAATCTGATAGTAGGTTCTTATCACATGTCATGTGTTTTGAACAACCACTATCTATTATCCAGATTGTTCCTCTTGCTACCTTACTCCTTCTTGCAGTTTTTTGATCCTGCAATTAATAGGACTTAGCTACCCTTCAACGTTTGGGTGCTTGATTATTAGCAAATATTCCTTTTCGAATCCAGAATATTTTTGGGTTAGGAACTGAAATATAACAGGTAACGATGTTCCCATTACTATCCTTTTTAGATAGAGAATGAATTTCAGATGGATGAAATCTCTCAACTTCATCATTCTTCAAGTTCCTTTTATTAGGAGTTCCTGTTGACAATTTTTGTCCTATTGACATTTACTTGTTGAACATGATCTGTTTCTGTGTAACGAGCTTGTTGATCCTTTGTTTGATGATACTGCCTGTTCTTCGTATCTTTTATTATCATCTTTTGAGGATAACCTTTCTTGTTTTTTAAGTCCTTCACTTGATCTGGCATTTTCTTCCTTTCTGGTACAAAGCTTATGGTTGTCGAAGATTTTTCTAAGTGACCTGGATATCCTAATCCAGATGTGCCTTTTTGCTGCATGTTGATTAGCAGTTTGGCACGTTCATCACTTTTATAAATCATTTCCTTGCCTTTCTTGATCTTCTCCTCAGCAACATTGTTTCTGGTAACCAGATCCTTAACTTTTGAATTAAGTGAGTGGATCTCACTGTCTTTTCTCTTGATCTGTTCATCCAGATCGTTCATTTTAGCAACAAATTGTGTGTTTGCTGTGCTTAGAGTTTGCTCAACTTTCTTTAATCTGTCATTCTCTTCAACTACTTCTCTAAACAATCTCTTGATGCTTGAGTAGCTTTTGAACATCTCATCTATTTCATCCCATGAGTATTCTGCTTGATCTTCACTTTCTTGTTCAAGATTGTTATTATTATTTGAGGAATTTGAGTAGCAAGAATTTACCTCAACATCATCTAGACCGTTGTCCAATCCCATATAGCATTCATTCCAGCTTTCTTTGTCATCAGCTATGAAAGCTTCATTATTTTCTGATGAGCTATCTGAGAAATGACTTGAGCTGCTTGAGTTCTGTTCAGCTATCATGGCTTTGCGTTCATATTTAAGCTTTCGGTCTCTTTTAGCTCTTAGTTCTTCTCTTTGGCTTCTGGACAGATCAGGACAGTCTGTTTTGAAGTGACCTGTTCTGCCACATTCAAAGCAAGTGTAATCTGTAGAGCTAGAGGTCTTTGTTGTTTTAGCAGTCTGCTTCTTGGATTCATTCTTGTCATCAGATCGATCATTGTCATGCTTCTTATAGAAGTTTTTCTTGTTATCTTTGTAGAAGCGTCTGTATTTCTTTGATCTGGTCTCCATCTTGTCCATTCGTTTGGCGATCATTGCGAACTCTTTTAAGAGTTTGTCATAGCCTTTCTCTTCATCTGGAGTAGCAGGCTCAGAAAGATCATCTGGTTTGCTCTTCGCTTTGAAGGCTACCTCTTTATCTTTCTTCGAGCTGCTTTCTCCCTTTTTGGACAGATGATCTGGTCCTCGAATTCTTTGAATGTCACACTCATGACCTTCAAGGTGATCAAATAGGGCTTCAGTGGACAATTCATTAAAGTCTGCACGAAGGGGTTGCATTGCAGCATAGATCTCCCAGCTTGGTGGAAGAGCTCTAAGTACTTTCAT
>JAPKLX010001172.1:0-25453 GCA_026898415.1 Leonotis leonurus
CCAACGGATAGTTTCTTCATTGAGGCTATATATACCACCTTCACCTCTAGGAACGAGCATGAGAATTCACGATTAAAAAGCTCAAACTCTGCTCAAATATCTTCAAATATTCAAAGCTCTAAAAGCACTCCTTCAAGCTCTAGAATTCTCTGAGTGCTTTATTATTCCTTTGAAGATAGTTTCTGGAAATTATTCCTAATAAGAAGATTTATCTTACTACTTCAACCTATCTTAAGTTATTAAGAGTGCTAAAGCCTTATACTTAAGTATTGAACAAGAAAACCTAAAAAGTGTTGAATTGGTGTATCCCCCCACCCCCATACACCAATCTAGCTCTTTCGGGACCAACAAGTGGTATCAGAGCAGTGGTCCATTTTGACCATTGTTTCTAATTCACAAGAGATTATCTCTGTGTGGTCATCTTGGATAGATCTTGAAAACGTTTTCACCGCATATTTCATTTGCATTTATATTTAATCATCTACCTTGAAGTTATGGAAGGACAGATGATACGTGCTTGTGAGGATTTCTCCATTGCTGGATATGAAGACTGGAGTTTCAGAATTGAGATGTGTTTACGTGCACAACATATCAAAATGTGGAAGGTCATTACTGATGGACCCATCAAAATTATGAACAAGGGAAGTGCTGAGATAAAGGATGAAATTTTCCAACTCCTTCACTGGTCATAGTTGAAAGGGAAAAGACTATTGACGAATACACTGTTGAAGAAAGAAAAGAAGCTGGACTCGATGACTTCGCCAAAGGTCTAATTTCAAGTACAGTAAGAGGCGTGTACTTGGCCAAAATCAGACATCTTCAAACTGCAAAGGAGATGTGGGATGTACTCAAAGAAATCAGCCGTGGATCAGACATCATCCAAGAAAACAAGCTGTCTATTGCTTGTAACAAATTTGAAGAATTCAAAATGAAGTCTGGAGAGACTATAGCTCAAATGAAGAACCGGTTCACTGAAATATTGATTGAAATAGCCATCATCGCCAAAAACAAGTATTCTCAACGAGAGAAAAACTTGAAAGTCATTCGAGCTCTACCAGCTACTTGGGAAATCTACTCAGCCATGCATCCCATGATGCCAGAGTTTAATTCTCTCACCACTGATTCATTATTTGATTTGTTAACTGGAAATGAGTACGAAATCAATCGTATTCATGGAATAACTAATTCTTCCTCTAGCAAATCTTCTGCTGCAGAAAACCATGATAAAGAAATTGCCTTCAAAGCCAAATTAAAAGAGAATGAGATAGAAAGAAAAGCTAGACCAGTTGTGGTGGTGAAAGATTTGTCAAGTTCTGATGACGAAAACTACCCCACCAAGAATTATTTTGAGGAGTATTCACTTATGGCCCAAAGATTCCAGAAGATGGAGCTTAGGACAAATAAATACAAGCGTCTCTACAAGGACAACAATCGAAGCTACAAAGGAAGAGATCGATCGGGGGATCGACCAGATAGGAAAAGTGAGGTAAAACCCAACTCATCATATGTGAAAGCTGACCTATCCGAATTTTCTTGTTTCAAGTGTGGCAGGAAAGGCCACTTTAAAACAGACTGCCCAGACATCTCCAAGGTAGAAAGAGAAGAGCTATGAAGCAAGCGTGACAGAAAGCTTAGGTAACAAAGAAAAGTTATGCTCGCAGAAGAACAAGTCACACCAAGTACTCTAACCGACAGCTCATCCGAAAATGACGAAGCATTTGTGGCCAACGAACTGGACCTCGATTGGGATGAATGCCTCATGGGTCATGAAAACGGACTCGACAACAATGAGGTAGAAATCAATCGAACTCCTGTTATTACTAACTCACCTACATGTGATTCTGGTGATGAAGAAGAGGATGAAGACGATCTATTCATTGAAGATTTTAACAATATAATGGAAGATCACGCAAGACTGAACAAGATGTTCAAACACGCTGTAAAAGAAAATGGAAGAATGGCAAACACTATTCAGGAAATGAAGAAAATCAGCAGCTCATTCAATGATAGGGAAAAAGCTCTACTTCAGCAACTCAAAAGCAAGAGTGAAGAAAATTACACATTGAACGCCAAGATATCAGATCTCATTGATCGAGAAGCATCTGCTCAACGTAAGGTCGATGACTTGAGTGCCTTGGTTAATCACTCAATACACAAAAAGCAGGATAGGATTCAACTCATCAATGACATGCAAAGAAGAGCTGCAGACCGTACTGGACTTGGTTTTGACGGAGTTGACAAAGGACCACCAAAAGGGAAATTTGTCAAAGAAAAGGGAAAAGATAAAATAGTGAATCTCAACAACAAGGCGAGACAACCACAAGCTATCTTGATCAAGGATCAAGGTCAGCAGCAACAAAAATTCACTACACAAGGGATTGGATTTCAACCAAGGAAACAACCTGCCCAAAGGATAAATCAAACTGCTCGAGAGTTCCTACACCAGCGAGCTCCTCAATCTTTCAATCAAAGAAAACCACCTGCTCCCCACAAGCCATTTGCTCCTAGGAAGCAACTATTGCCTAATCAACCACCTGCCAAGAAGAAAGTCGTGTACATCGACTTTAGTGGCAAACAAATCAGACCGTCAAAGAATGTCACTATTATTAGGCAAATTTGGGTTCCAAAAGGAACCGTGTCTACTAACAAAGCACCCTTCTTCAGTAGGGTAGCTAAATAAACTTTATTTGCAGGTTAGGAAATCAAGAAGAAGAAGAGATGCAGCTCGGGGCGCGGTATGGATCCTAGACAGCGGATGTTCCAAACATATGACATACAACAAGGAGATGTTATCTAACTACAAGGAAAGCAATGGGCCAATTGTGACTTTTGGAGGAGACTCGAAAGGATATACAAGAGGTTACGACGATCTATATGTTGGTAACACAATTATTCAGAATGTATCTTATGTTGAAGGACTAAATCACAATCTATTCTCAATTAGCCAATTTTGTGCTAATAACAAGAGAGTAGAATTCACCGCTAATAAATGTCTAGTGAGGAACTTGGAAGGAGAAGAAATTCTTCTTACCGGAATTTTGCAGGACCGATTGTACATTGTACAATGGAATGAACAAACTGAAACTTGTCTTGTAACTGCATCAAAATCCTCCACCAGCTGGCTATGGCACAAGCGCTTGAGCCATCTCAACTTTAAATCAATTAACAAGCTGGTGAAAAACAACCTGGTTGAAGGTCTACCTAATCAAATCTATGACAAAGATCATGTGTGTGAAGCTTGCCAAGTCGGAAAACAAACAAGAGCATCATTTCCTACAAAGGCAGCCCACTCCACATCTAGTTTTTTGGAACTTCTACACCTAGACATTTTTGGACCTGTATCTCCATTAAGTGTAAACGGTAGAAAGTATACTCTTGTTGTTATTGATGATTTCTCTAGATTTACTTGGGTTATTTTCATGTTCAAGAAAAAGGAAACTCTAGAGAAATTACCTGATCTCCTCAACAAACTTTCAAATCAAAAGGAGTCATCCATCATCACCATTCGATCTGATCGTGGAACCGAATTCATCAATCATATGATCGAAGGATATTGCTCAAAGATGGGAATTCAACATCAAACCTCAGCAGCTCGTACACCACAACAAAATGGGATTGTTGAAAGGCGCAACAGATCTCTCAAGGAGGCTGCCCGAACTATGTTGAATGAAATCAATCTCCCAAAGAAGTTCTGGGCAGAAGCAGTTAACACAGCCTGCTATACCCAAAATTGATCTGTTGTGACAAAGCATCATGGGAAAACTCCATACGAGCTGTGGAACAATAGGAAGCCTCGAATCTCTTACTTTAGATCATTTGGATGTAAATGTTACATTCACAACAATGGGAAAACTCAATTAAAAACTTTTGATAGCAAGAGTGATCAAGGAATATTTTTGGGATATTCTGAGATCAGTAAAGCTTATAGAGTTTTTAATAAAAGAACCCTTGTTGTGGAAGTAACACCACATGTTATTTTTGATGAAGACAATTTTGAAGTTTCAGGAACAGATAGCGGTTCTTCAAAAGATGATCTCTCTCACTCAACGTTGAGAAATTCCACAGATAGACTCATCGATGATATTCTTCTATGGAGTCCACGAAGAGATGAAGATGAAGAAGAAGCTAATAATCAACCTCCTGGAGAAAAGCCTCAGCAAGGGGGAACAGATGGACAACTCTCTCATCTAGGGGGAACAAATGAAGGGGGAACTTCACATGAACATTCTCAACCATCTGTTGATGAACAAAACACTCAATCTCCCCCTCCCTCAACTCAACAACCATCTGTTCAACAATTGGTAAATGAAGTATCAAGCATTGATTTAAATATTAACGATCTCTTTGACGTACCTTCCATAGATCATCCTGAATTTGAAAACCCACCCGATGAAATGGAAATCGAAGTATCTGCGGATGAAATGAAAAGACGAAGAAGATGGATAGATAGCCACACTTCTGATCTCATTGTTGGGAACCCAACAGATAGAGTCAAAACGAGACTCATGCATGGAGAAAGCGCATTGCTAAGCTGCTATCTTGCACACACCGAACCTAAGGACATCGAAGAAGCCTTGCAAAGTGCAGATTGGATCAATGCCATGCAAGAAGAATTAAATGAGTTCAAGAGAAATGATGTGTGGTACTTAGTGGATCGACCTCATCATCAAGGTGTGATTGGAGTCAAATGGATATTCAAAAATAAAAGAGATGAAACAGGCGAGGTGGTAAGAAACAAAGCAAGGCTAGTCGCCAAGGGATATTGTCAACAAGAAGGAATCGATTTTGATGAAAGCTTCGCACCTGTGGCACGACTAGAAGCTATCAGATTGTTTCTTGCTTATGCAGCCTTTCAACGCTTCAAAGTATTCCAGATGGATGTAAAAAGCGCGTTTCTAAATGGCATTCTGGAAGAAGAAGTCTACTTGGAACAACCACCTGGGTTTGAAGTTGAAGATGAGAGCAAGGTGTACAGATTAGCTAAAGCAGTGTATGGTCTAAAACAAGCTCCTCGAGCTTGGTATGAGACACTATCTACATTCTTACTTCAATCGGGATTCAAATGAGGATCAGTTGACAAGACATTATTCACCATCAAAGTTCAAGACTATATCCTTTTAGTCCAAATTTATGTTGATGATATCATTTTTGGATCCAAATCTGAAATCCTTTGTAACAAGTTTAGTAAGCTAATGCAGGACAAGTACAAGATGTCAATGATGGGAGAAATGAACTTCTTCCTAGGCTTGCAAGTCAAGCAATCTGCTGATGGGATCCTAATTAATCAATCTAAATACATCAACGATCTCATCACGAAGTTTGGAGTTAAAGATTGCAAACCAGGAAAAATTCCAATGCAAACCAATGGGCAGATTGGCCCTGATGCACTCGGGAAGGCAATAGATGTAAAACTATATCGTGGTATTATCGGTTCACTTTTATATCTAACAGCTAGTCGACCTGATATTACTTTTGCAGTTGGTGTTTGTGCTAGGTATCAAGCAAGTCCAAGGGAATCCCACCTAGAAGTAGCCAAACGAATATTGCGTTATCTCAAAGGGACCATAGAAATAGGTTTATGGTATCCTTGTGATGATAACTTTGAATTAACTGGTTACTCTGATTCTAATTATGCAGGTTGCAAGCTTGATAGAAAATCCACATCTGGGACTTGTCAATTTCTTGGAAGCAAGCTCATCTCGTGGTTCTCTAAAAAACAAACTTCGGTTGCAACCTCAACAACAAAAGCAGAGTATATGGCTGCAGGGAGCTGCACAGCACAAATCTTATGGATCAAACAACAACTAAAGGATTATGAAGTATATATGGATAGCGTGCCAATATTTTGCGATAGCTCCAGCGCAATTGCCATCACCCAAAATCCTGTCCTACACACTCGCTGCAAACATGTTGATGTTCGTCATCACTTTATACGTGACCATGTTGAAAAGAAGAACATCAAGATAGAGAAAATTCATACGGATGTGCAGCGAGCTGATGTTCTCACAAAAGCATTACCCGAAGACAGATTCAAAATGCTTTATGGAAAATTGGGATTAATAAACCTTGAAATTGGTAAAAGTGTTGATAACAGCTAGCTGGTGGTAAAAAGCAATATGTTATCACACTTCTAAATCTAGCTCCTTATTTACTAAGTTATAATGTGCTGCTAAACTGTGCTTAATTTCAAATCATACTGCTCAATTTTGAATATTAACAGCTAGCTGATTAAGTTGAATGTACACAGCAGATCGTTCAAAGAAGAAAACGACCTGCTATCTATCAACGAAAGTAGCAAGCTGCTACCATCAACAAAAGCAGCAAACAACGAGCTGCATGAAAGAAAAAGCAACCAAATGATGTTATTAAGAACAGCAGATCGTTCAAAAGATGAAAACGATCTGCTCCTTTACTTCAAATAGCAGTCAATAGCAGATCGTTCAAAAGATGAAGACGATCTGCTTACCACAGCAGCAAGCTACAAATGTGAAAATTAGCAGCTAGCTGCCAAAATCAAGAAGAGCAGATCGTTATCGCCCAACAATGATCTGCTAGAGCATTAATCAAGGGAGAACCAGACTCCATTAATCAAGGGGGAATCAAGTTCATTTATTTCTCCAACTCCTTGATTATTTAATTCTAATGATTGCTTATAAATACTTTTCAATTGCTAGGTAATCTCTAACGCCTCCATGTCAGAAAAAGTAGAGGATAAAAGTGCTGCTCATTTAATGTTGCAGACCTCGGTTATTGTTTCGAGGCAATTATATGACACAATTTGATGGCGTATGAACTTCACTCATATTTGGGCGGCAAATCATTACACCAGGGAGTAATCTCAACCGTTACTTGTTATTACTTTTGTAGGATTTAATCTGGTTCGTTCATAATTTGGCTATAAATATGTGAATGTTTGACTGTTCCTCTTACACTTTCAAAATTCCTGAAAATTCCCTCTCTCATAAAACCTAAAACCGCCATTGCTGTGTTAGTTCTCTCAAACTAAGCTTTTCTGCAACTAACTACATTTTCAAAATCCTCGACTCATTTTCAAAATGCCTGCTTCCGAAGCAAGTTCTTCATCTGCTCATTCACCTCCGATTTCTCTACCCGATATGCTTCGCATGATAGAAGCGAAGCTGACTCCGGAGCCTCGTGCTGTACTCGAACATCATGGGTTTCGTACCCTAGATGTTCTATTTAGCAAAATCATAGCTTGCTCAGGTTCAGACATCAAAGCATGTTTTCACTGTCGAAATCCTTTAAGCTTGTTTTTACTACATGTAGTGCTCTTATCTTTATTATTCTTAATCGATTACTTATATATATATGTGTCTATATGTTCATTATGTATGCTCATCTGCTTAGGATTTACCCGTTCATCAATTTATCTACGAATAAGCATTGTTATCCGTACATATCCTCAATCGCTTAATCAATATGCATTTCTATCTAGGGTTCTACAAGATCATCACTACAGAACCAGACTATTTTCTCCCACGACAAATAGCCATATTCTATTGTTCGTGGATGGTTGATGATCGTGATGAATACACTGTCAAAATACCAGTTGGAAAGTCAAAAGAAGAAAACATAAGGACGACTGTGATTGATATGATTCTTCAAACCTATCACTTAGTCGATGAGGGAGACATAGTGATTGAAGAAGTTACGGATGCGCAAATCCAGAGTGCTCTCAACATTATCCTGGCTCAACCATTCTAATGGACGGGAAAAGCATTTAACCGATCCTTAATGCTACCCAGTTATCGCCTTCCTCCTAGATTTCATCCAAAAGGTATTTCTTGGACACCAAGGAACTTTTGACTCAGTAACAGCTGGGAAACTAAAGATCTTGACGGCTGTTCTATTCAATCTCAAGGTCAATTGGGCCAGATCGTTGTTAAAACTTATAGTTGATGAAGAGCAGCAGATAGACATTCATCAAAACAGCGATGGAAATTGTACCAGATTGAATGTCAAACGACCTCTCTGCCTCTCCATAAAACTAAGTACCATTATTGCTGGATTCTTCCAGAGGGACAAATGGCACAAATCAGTTGATTTTAGCAAGGACTGGATTTTACCAAGGACCAGACATCAGATAGAAATGTCATTGGGCATTGCTTCCCAAATTTTCCTCAAAGTCACGGATGACAAGATGAAACAAGAACTTATCCGTGTTGGCAAATCAAATCTAGAGTGGATTGTACCCATGAAGAAACCAGAAACAGTAGGAGCAGCAGCAGCAGCACAAGCACATGAGGCAGCAGCTGGAGAACGACCTGCCAAGAGGAAGGCAGCTGGCAACCCCCAAACCAGCTACTGCTGCCAAAGAAACCAAAAAGCCAAGAAAAACAAAGAGCAAACCCACTGCTCGCAACTTGGAGGAAGAATTGGATGCAACTGTTACTCACACAAAGGAGCCATCTGCTCCAGAAATAAATGAAGCTAAAGTTGAGATCGATGCTCACGAGCAGCTGGCTGATGATATCGAAGAAAGGTTGAAAGGAGCTCAACTACTTTTCAACCAGCTGAAAGAAAAGGCCACTGAATTGGTACTCCAATCTCTTCCTGGCATTCGTCATACTCCATCTACATTCGACATGGCCCAACGATTTCTAACATATTTGGAAATTCGTGATTGCAAATTTTATATCTTGGAGGCCATATTACTACTCTTCTCTATCAGCGAGCTGAATGCAGAAGAAAGCAAGTTAATTAAGTATTTTGGATTTCTTGATGTGCTTGACGCCCGTCAGTACTTTCGCACATACGTCTTGACTAAGATGAAAGAGGAAGCTCTCTCTCTAAATGTCGATCTTGCTCCTCTCTATTCTGCAGAACAAGACTTTTACAACCTGGCTGTGGGCTTACAATCGGCTGATTTTCATGAGTTATTCAATTTTGAATATAAAGCTACTGCGCAAAAACAGCCTGGTGACACACCTTCATCCCAGCCCGCTGATACAATCCATAAGGAAGAACCATCTGCTACTTTGGAGGAAGCAGCATCTATCTTGGAACCATCTGCCACTCATAGTACAGAACAAGCTATTGATGAACACATGGAAGAAATCTTCACACACGGCACTGCTCCAGCTGATTTCCAACTGCACACCTTGGAGGAACTTCTCTCTGCCAATCTTGGTTCCTCTATGTCTACAGATCAACTCAACGCGCTCATTCATGAACGAATCAACAATCGATCTGCTGTAATGGCGAACTTCATTTTTTCTGCTGCAGAAAACGCACTCCACACGATTGAACACAATGTCAAGCTCGCTCATTCAAAGCTCTCCAGCGAACTGCATAAGGATTTGGACAGCGACCGAGCTGTTTTTGACAAGTACAAAGAAGAAACCAACAGCAAGATTGCTGCAATTCAAGAGGAGATAAAAACCTTCGAGACCAAGATGAATGCCGCAGGAGCAAAAATGGTTGAAGAAGTTAAAAAGCATGTGGAACAGCAGTATGTTGACATGGAAAAAACCACAATTCCAAAGGTGGTTCACAGCACGCTGCCCTCATTGCTCAAAGTCCAGCTGCCAAAGGCTCTAATCGAAGAAGATGTTGCCACTGGAAATGAAATCTTCTTGATCAATAAAAACATTACCGACATGAAAGTCGCTCACAGCGCGCTGGCTGTCAATTTTGGATCTCATATCAAAGATGCCTCTAAGCAATTCAATGAAGTCAATGGAAATATCTCTGCATTTCTACAATACAAAGAAGATTCTGAAGCAAAGTTCAAAACTCTTCATGACGAGCTTGCCTCTCTTCGACTTATCATTTCTAAAGAATTCATTGCTGCTGTCGAAAAGGGGGAAGAGAAGAAGAAAGGACAGCCCGCTGATACCTCCGCTCAAATCAAAAAGAAACCATCTGCTGCTGCTCCCAAGAAAAAGAAATTGACTGCCAAACAAGCTGCCGAAGCCAAGCAGCTACAAAAAGAGAATGAAGAAAAACACAAGAAAGAAGAAGAGGCCAGAAAGGCAGCAGATCGAAAAGGGAAGAAGGTCATGACTGAGGAGAATGAAAATGAAGAAATGTTTTTGGATGGATACACAGCGGAGCAGATCGCTGATTCTGAATTCAGAAAGTTATGGAGGGCGGAGAAACTAAGACAAGGGATGACTGGTGCCTTAGATGACAAGGATGAATCTCCTGATGAAGAAGAAGAAGAGCCAACAAATCCGGTATTCAAATTTTTTGAAAAATATCAACTTAAAGATGCTCAAAATCTCACTTGGCTGCACGCAAAGAAAGCGGCAAGATGGAATCAATTGATAAAAGAATTTGTAGTGGAACACTACTATCTAATGGATGATGATATGCAAGGAGGTGATGTGGACGAGCTGTTCAGAGATTTTCTCAAGAAACATAAAAATCAAACCTTTGTGGAATATCTACACAGACAATCTGTAATGCACAATCATCCTCTCACTGCACCGAAGAAAATGACTGTTCTATATCCAAGAATCCCTGGAACCACAGAAGTCGATCACACAGCAGTCTTGAATGCTATTAATCGATCTGCACAGCTAATGGGTTATCCCATTGATTTCAACAATAAAGACTACCGGAGGATCTTCAATGGAATTTACGCAAGTTTTGGCGTGCCATCTGAACTGAGGCAGCGTGAAATGCTAGAAAGAAGGAGGCAGCAGCTGGCTGAACAACAAAGAAGACAATCACAATCTTGAAGACTAGCTCTTTTTGATTTTGCAGCGAACTGTTATAAGTGTATTTTGTAAAAACCTGCTTGATCAATAAAGTATGAAAGTCTATTTTGAAAAGAAAAAAAAACAACCTGATGACAATATCTCTTTGTCCAGGCAATGTTTTATGATTGTCAATTTATTATCATGCATCATAACTGTCTTCAATATTAAATCTTCATGCTTAAAAGAAAATATTAGTGTAGGTTTTGACATCATCAAAAAGGGGGAAATTATTGGGAACCCCATGAATTTATATTTGTTTTGATGATGTTCCTCGAAACTACACTTTGGTGTTTTGGAAATCAAGAAGTCATTGTCATCTATTAAGGATTATCTCAAGTGTAATAGAAGCAGATCGTTTTTGGTACATAAATAACAATCTGTATTATTCTAGTAAAAGGTATCCTGGACACAATGATTACTATGATAACAAGTTTCTTCTTTTGTAAGTCAGCTAGCTCCTAATGTGGTGAGCATATCGTTTTTATACATAAATAACGATCTACTTCCTACATTAACAGCTCGCTGACATTGTTACTTGTTTCGTGGTTTCAACCTTTAGTTCATCTATCACAGATCACAAATGTAAAAGTGGCTTGAACTTTCAAGCTGACTTATAACGATCTAGCTCTCTAGACTAGAATTAGCTATTTCATAGGATCAAAAATATGCTTGTTATATTCTACAAGTAGCTGAGCAGCTCGTCCTAAAAGAAGGAACAGCCCACTGCTCCAAACCTGCAGCAGATCGTTCAAGTCATTATAAGAGGATGAAGCAGCTCGTTCAAAAGGAATACATCAACCTACTGATATCTCAAGCAATAGATCGTTTTGTTCCAAAAACGATATTATCATTTCTGCCATATATATAGCAGATCGTTTTATACCAAAAACGATCTGGTCATTACACTCAATGGATAACCAAAGATGCAGTTACAACACGAAGGACAACGAGCTTATATGACATCAAAATCAAGCTGCTCCTCACAGTAACTATGGTGGACTGCCGACATACCTAAATTTGTCACAAGTCAACCACTCCGTGTATTGTCACATCAACAGCATGTTTTAAGGAATGAAGTACAAGGATATCAAAACTCCAGTACAGTGAATCATTCCCAGTATGGCAATACATTGGGAAATCTCGTGAAAGGTGGTAACCACTCTCATTTGACAGCGCGTGCTTCAACAACACTGCCATGCATTTAATGCAGTCATTAATGCGATGAAGAAGGACATCTTCTTCTCCAACGGATAGTTTCTTCACTGAGGCAATATATACCACCTTCACCTCTAGGAACGAGCATGAGAATTTACAATTAAAAAGCTCAAACTCTGCTCAAATATCTTCAAATATTCAAAGCTCTAAAAGCACTCCTTCAAGCTCTAGAATTCTCTGAGTGCTTTATTATTCCTTTGAAGATAGTTTCTGGAAATTTGTTGTTTACCAAAACCCAAGTTAGGATCTAGTTTTGATCCAAAAGTTGTAAAGTGTTAGATTGTAGTTCTTCAATCTAAGAAGTGTAAACTCAAGTTGTTATCTAGTTTTGATAAAACTTGAGGCTCATACTCAACGAGTAAAAAGAAAGGAGACATATTTGATTTCGATCTAGTTTTGATCGAGCCGTGGACGTAGGGAAAGTTTATCCCGAACCACGTTAAATCCTTGTGTTCCTTCTTTCTGTATCTCTTGATTATCATTCCCTTCATACTCTTGCATTAACTTGGTTGTGTTAAAAGGTTTGACTAAAGAAAACGTTTTTTCATCTTAAAAAGAGCATTAACCACCATATTCCGCACACAACTTTAATCAAGTTTAAATCTGTGTTTATCACTCTTGATTATTGTTATTCACGCATAAGGTATTATTTGAGTAAGACTTAATCTTCCTAATAAGAAGATTTATCTTACTACTTCAAGCTATCTTAAGTTATTAAGAGTGCTAAAGCCTTATACTTAAGTATTGAACAAGAAAACCTAAAAAGTGTTGAATTGGTGTATCCCCCCATACACCAATCTAGCTCTTTCGGGACCAACAGGGTCCAACAAAACGGGGTCGTAGTTTTCCTTTGACACCAAATCTGACTATCCCTTTGGAAGGAGATACTTTTAGGAAAACTCGGTCACCTCATTTGTAAAATCCCGAAAAATCAATACGTTTATTTGAAATTTTATTTAATATTATTATTATTAAGAAAATATCATTTGAATATATTAGATTTTTTTTATTTTTTTCTTAGCGTAATTATAAATTTTAATTATTTAAGATAAATGTTTGACTACAACGGTAATGTTTACACATGATTAAATTGAAAAAATAATTTTTCTTGTCACGTGATTATAATACCTAATAATAGAGCTCGTCGAGACGAACCCGTGGACACTAAGATCGTAAAAATTGGACATCGTTTGAGTGCTCGGTGAATTTTTAAAGTTTAAGACGAGAGGGATATATATACATTTCCTTCCTCCTTCCTCCTTCCTCCTCATTTGTTTCACTCAACCCAAATTATAGAGTGAGAGACTAGAGAGAGGTGCTCTGCACCTTCACTGCCGGAAAGCCGCCGGACATCCGCCGGCCAGCCACCGGACCATCGCCGGCCGGTCATCGAAAAATTTTTCCGGCGACCAAATGAGCCCAAATTTCACCCCGAGCTTCCTTTCGACGTGTAGATTCCAATTCCGGGGTTCGATTTTCTAGAAAATGGCTGGAAGGCAGCCATGCAACGCAAAACTTTTGGCCAAGGTAGTAAGTTTGATCTTTCTTACCTTCTAATTTCTCCATTGTCATCCTTCACCTCTCACCCCTTCTTTCTACCATTTTCACAACCATGCTCCGGCAAGAAGAGGGCAGCTCCGGTGAGGAGAGGAAAACTCCGGCAAGCCCACCTTGAAAGCTTCACCTTCACTCAATTATCTTAGCTCTTCAATAAGGTAGTCATTGTTCTTTCTCCTTACCAATTTAGACCGGAATATGGTAGGATTATGAATTGTCTTGTGTTAGTATGTGATAATATAGTTATTTGATTTGAAGATTAATATTTTTGATGTTGTGTTAGTGATAAAATATGATGAACTAGGAGACTAAATCTTGCTTTACATTCTTATGTTGAAGCTTTTGCCCGTTTTTCTGTTTTGTCGTTTCTGTACAGTATGATTATTCGAATTTTGGTTTTGTTAATATGATAAAATACTAGAACGAGTTAGGAGTAATCTCCAACTTGAATCACTCAGTTTCGTTATATTTTCGATTTGTTATGAATTTTTCAAAATGATTGCGCAAACTGTCAAATCCTGCGAAAATCTGGGCATTTGTCTAACTTTGAAAATTCGGTAAATATTGAGTAAAATGATTTTATGTGGTTTGTTTTCAGAATATAAAACTTTTAGACGTTATGGTCACTTTAAAATTTTATTTGATACAATTTGAGTTATTTTCGATTTATTATGATTTTTCAAATTCAACTGCTCATTTAACTTGAATATGTGTGCTTGCGAAAATTATTTCGAAACTATGTGATTTTATTTTAGATTATTGGCTCAATGAAACTCAAAACTATTTTTAAGGCATTTTCCTTATGATGTTTTCAGTATTTGTGTAAAATTTCACATTCATTAGATTTCGTTTGATAGACTAACAAAAATACAAGTTTTAAACATTTTAAAAGGTCTTGAAAGTATAACCTCATATTTTTATTCTTTGAGGGGTATTAAAAATGAATTTTGAATATGTTCTCTTGAAAAACATTGACTTTGGAATTTTGGAAGGCTATTGTTGAAATTTCACAAATTTATCTTTAATAGTTGAGATAAATTTCTTTTCGAAAATGTGTCTGTGTAAGTTTTCACTAAGAATCACAATTGGAAGTCCAAACATATCTCAACTCATTAGTCATTACGAATTCATTTACTTTTAATTGAAACTTAGAATATGATTATTTCGAATAAATATAATGAGAAATCCACAATCCTATTAAGTTGAAACGAGTCATTACTCGAAGTTGACGAACGATGTGATTATTTAAAGTAGTCGTTTAGTCTAGCTAACTTTTACTCCTTTTATCTTGACGCTCAAATTGACTACAAACGGATTGAAATTGATTAAGTGGTTGGACGAGTCTCGTAAATGATGATCATCGGGTAATAAATAGGTCAACATTAGAATGGTTAGACATTAAGTTGAGAAAGCACTAGAAGTGATTAAGGTTGGAGAAGATGTTAGCGCCTATCAATTTGTACTTAGCCATGAGATTCATCTTGTAGGGTCTTACCGAGAAATATCATCTATCATATACAATGGAATGTGAGCTCCATACATCGGTGACAGGTGTGGGTCTATTTACAGTACGGTATTTTGAGTTAATAAGCTCGAACTGCTTTTTATGAAAATGTGAATTTACATGCCAAATGTTTTATTATGCTCATGTGTATCCTATATGTGATGGATCGGTATTACCGTACCCATTGATTGGCGCTGCCAATGATGTAAGTTAACAATTGTGCCTTGAGCCGGATCCGGCCAAGGTAGTGTACACGGAAAGTCCGGATCGGGTGAACTTGGCCAGGTTCCCCGATCTTGGCGAAAGGGGATTATTCGCGGAAGACTTCGGTTTTCCCCGTCTAGTCGCAATGAGGAACACAATGAATGAGTAAGAATGATGACGAGCTCGATAAAATGTTATAATGTATGTTTTCATATGCGTAGGGTGGGCTTTTGTTTTGAACGCCATGCATCGTATGGTTGGGCATGTAATATTCTTTAAATGACGATTTATGTTGTTTTTCACTGAAAAAGTCGGGCAACGACTCACACTGAGTACACAAGTACTCAGCCCAAAATTTCTTTCAAATGTTTTCTTTTCAGATTTTAGGAGGACGGTGATGAGCTGGCGACGAGGTGGGCCTCATCGAGAGTCTTATTCATATATGTCGATTACGTTGGTGAGATGAATGTCATATTGTTATTTATTCCGCTGCTAGTCGGTTTCATCTTATTGATGACCCTCATTATCCAAACTCATGGTCTATCATGCTGACCGTCAATATAAAACTTTCAACTTTTGATCCTATTTATTTCAATGTTTACGGTTCAATGTCTTCATACATTGAACTCGTGTCGTATCTAGAGTGTCCAAAATCCTGGAGTTTTCCCTTCTTCTTCTATTGTTAATCATTACTTTGTCGTTATGAAATATTTGTCAATTATATTTTCGATAAATTCTTATTCCGCATAGGCCCCATCCTGCGGGGCGTGACAGAGTGGTATCAGAGCTTTGGTTCGCTCTGGATACGGAAACCCTTTCTTAAATATGATATCTTAAATCAAGGAATTGATGTTATCTATTAAGGAACAGCTAGTGTTTAAGAGAAGCAGATCGTGATAATTCTCCTATCTGTATTATTCTTGTTGGGCTTTCCTGGACACATCAATTACCTCCTCGTAAGGCCTAAAGTCATTGTAATAATGACAAGTTAAACTTTGAACAGATCGAATTTTGGATCTATTCACAGTTTAACAGCTCGCTGTCCTCTGCCTTATATTGGTTTAAGATATCTTCTCGATTAGATTTTACTAGATCAAAATTGTAAAAGGAAGTTTGAATTTTCAAACTTACTTATAGTGATCTATCTTTCTAGTCCTAGCATTCATAACTACAAATGTAAATAGTACAGATAGATAATAGTCCTACCATCTGTCTATCTAGCTGTAAAGGAAAGTCTTGAAGATGGAGACAACAACAACGAGCTGCACTACAACAGATCGTTAAAAACAGCGAGACAAAGTAACAATAAACAGCTAGAGACTACGAGAACAGCGAGACAAGTTGTTAACAGATCGTAGCTTAAAGCGATCTGTACTCACAAACACCTTCAAAGGTCAAGATCAAGAAATATATGTTAATTTGGAATCAAACTAATTAACAAAGTGTGGATAGCTCGTCTCCAAGCTATTGTAGGAAACAATATGCATCTGTCGAAAGACAGCGAGCTGCTAAAATCCACACCATTACTACAGTGGACTGCCGACATACCTAAATTTGTCTCAAGTCAACCACTCAACGTATTGTCACTTCAAAGACATACTTTAAGGAATGATGTACAAGAAATTCAAAATTCTTGTACGGTGAATCATATCCGGTATGGCAATGCATTGGGAAATCTCGTGAATGGTGGTAACCACTCTCATTTGGCAGCGCGTGTCTCAACATCACTGACATGCATTTAATGCATCCATTAATGCGTTGAAAAAGTATACCTTCTTCTCCAAAGGATAGTTTCTTCAAGAGGCTATATATACCACCTTCACCTCCAGAAAGATGTACGAGAATTCAAGCCATTATTCTGCTATTACTCTGCTAAAATCTTCAAACTCTCATTGCTCAAAACACTTCCAAGCATCAAGAATTCTCTGTGGTGTTTACAGTTTTTGAAGATTTACTTTCTGGAATTCTATTGTTTACAAAACCCAAGTTAGGATCTAGTTTTGATCCAGAAGTTGTAAGATTTAGATTGTAGTTCTTCAATCTAAGAAGTGTAATCTCAAGTTGTTATCTAGTTTTGATAAAACTTGAGGCTCGAGCTCAACGAGTAAAAACAAAGGAGACATAGTAGATTTCGATCTAGTTTTGATTGAGCCGTGGACGTAGGGAAAGTTTATCCCGAACCACGTTAAATACTTTGTGTTCTTATTTTCTGTTTTACTTTATTATCATCTTCTTCATACTCTTGCATTTAAATCTTGGTTGATAATTTCTCCAAGAAAGAAAACGTTTTTCTCATTAAAAGAGCATTAACCAACATATTCCGCACACAACTTTAATCAAGTTTAAATCTGCATTTATCACTCTTGAGATAAAAGATGGGCCTATCAAAATCATGCACAAACATTCGGTGGAGATAAAAGATGGAACCGGACCCACACCCACCGTTGAGTTAGTCGAAAAAGAAAAAGACATGGATGACTACACAACGAAGGAGAAGAAAGAAGCAAGTCTAGACGACTATGCAAAAGGACTGATTTCAAGTACAGTGAGAGGAATCTATCTGGCCAAAATCAGACGTCTTAAAATAGCAAAGGAAATGTGGGATGTGCTGCAAGGGATAAGCATGGGATCCGATGTGATTCAAGAAAACAAGTTGTCCATAGCTTGTAACAGATATGAAGAATTCAAGATGAAATCTGATGAAACTATAGCGCAAATGAAAAATAGATTCACTGAAATCTTGATTGAGATAGATGC
Organism: Leonotis leonurus; assembly: GCA_026898415.1. Lineage (NCBI taxonomy): Eukaryota > Viridiplantae > Streptophyta > Magnoliopsida > Lamiales > Lamiaceae > Leonotis > Leonotis leonurus. The sequence goes on from JAPKLX010001172.1 coordinate 17,965, forward strand.
CATCAATAAAGACAAATATACTCAACGAGAGAGAAACCTCAAAATCATTCGTTCCTTACCCGCCAGCTGGGAAATATACTCGGCAATGCATCCCATGATGCCAGAGTTCAACTCTCTTACTATTGATGCTCTATTTGATTTACTAACGGGCAATGAGTACGAAATTAATCGTATTCATGGTCATTCTAATTCTTCTCTTAGCAAACCATCTATTGCAGGAATGAAAGAAAAGGAAACTGCTTTTAAAGCCAAGTTAAAAGAAAAGGAGGAAAGGAAGTCTACACCAGTTGTGGTGGTAAAAGATTCATCAAGTTCGGATGATGAAAACTACCCCACCAAGAACTACTTCGAGGAATACTCACTCATGGCACAAAGATTCCAGAAGATGGAACTAAGGGCAAACCGATACAAGCGTCTCTACAAAGATAACAATCAAAACTTCAAAGGAAGAGATCGATCGGGAGATCGACCCGATAGAAAAAGTGAAGTAAAAACTAACTCCTCATACGTTAAAGCTGACCTATCCGAATTCTCTTGTTTCAAGTGTGGTAGGAAAGGTCACTTTAAAACAGATTGTCCTGATATCTCCAAGGCTGAGAGAGAAGAGCTAAGGAATAAAAGAGGCAGAAAGCTTAGAGAATAAAGAAAAGCTATGCTCGCTGAAGAACAAGCCAAACCAAATACGCTTACCGACAGCTCATCCGAAAATGACAAAGCATTTATGGCTACCGAACTGAACCCCGATTGGGATGAATGCCTCATGGGACATGACAACGGACTCGACGACAATGAGGTAGAAATTAATCAAACTTCCTTCACTTCTAACTCACCTATATGAAGGAGAGACAGAAGAAGAGGATGATTTGTCCATGGAAGACTTTTCAAAATTAATGGAAGATTATGCACGATTAAACAAAATATTTAAACATGCAATCAAAGAAAATGGAAAGATGGCAAACACCATACAAGAAATGAAGAAGGTAAGTGCTTCATTCAACGAAAGAGAAAAGGAGATGCTTCTACAAATCAAGAACAAAAGTGAAGAAATCTACGCTCTCACTGCTAAGATCTCATAGTTGATTGGGAGAGAATCGTCAGCCAATAACAAGGTGGATAATTTAAGTACAATGCTTAATCATTACATCCACAAAAAGTCAGACAGAGTTCATCTTATCAATAACATGCAAAAGAGATCAACAGATCATGGAGGAATAGGGTTTAATGGAATTAACAAAGGAACTCCATCTGGGAATTTTGTTAAAGAGCAAGGCAAAGGAAAGGTGGTAAATCTCAAAAATCAAAATATAAAACAACCACAAGCAGTGCTGATACAACAACAGCCAAAGCAGCAACAACCTCATCAACAACAAAGGAACTCAACTCCAGGAGCTAGACCGCAACAAGCAAAACCACCTGCTCAATATAATAATCAACCGAAAAGAGGTCATCAACAGCAGGCTAATCCTATCAAAGAAAGGCGTCCAACTGATCAACAAAGAAGATCACCTCCTCCCAAGCTTCAAACTGCTCAAACCTTGAAACATGCATACAAGAAGCCAATTGTTTACATCGATTTCAGCGGGAGACAAATTCGAGCATCTAACAATGTCTCGATTATAAGACAGATTTGGGTTCCAAAAGGAACATTGTCCACTAACAACGCACCCTCAATCAGTAGGGTAGCTGAATGATTTATACTTGCAGGTTAGGAAATCGAGGAGAAGAAGAGATGCAGCCCGGGGCACGGTATGGATACTAGACAGCCGATGTTCTAAGCATATGACAGGCGATAAAGAGTTGTTATCCAACTACAAAGAAAGCAATGGACCAATTGTAACCTTTGGAGGTGACTCAAAAGGATATACACGAGGTTATGGCAATCTCCATGTTGGTAACACAATCATACAAAATGTGTCTTATGTTGAAGGCTTAAATCACAATCTATTCTCTATTAGTCAATTTTGTGCTAATAATAAAAGAGTAGAATTTACCGCTAATAAATGTCTTGTAAAGAACTTGGAAGGAGAAGAAATTCTTCTTACCGGAATTTTGCAGGAAAGATTGTACATTGTACAATGGAATGAACAGACTGAAATCTGTCTTGTAACTGCATCAAGTTCATCCACCAGTTGGCTATGGCACAAAAGCTTAAGCCACCTCAACTTCAAATCAATCAACAAGCTGGTCAAAGATAAACTGGTCGAAGGTCTACCACATCAAAAATATGACAAAGACCATGTATGTGAAGCTTGCCAAGCGGGAAAACAAACAAGAGCATCTTTCCCAACCAAGGCAGCACACTCCACTACCAGAATATTAGAACTTCTACATCTGGACCTTTTTGGACCTGTATCTCCATTAAGTGTAAATGGTAGAAAGTATACATTAGTTATTATAGATGACTTCTCTAGATTTTCTTGGGTTATTTTTATGTATAAGAAAAGGGAAACTCTTGAAAAGCTACCTGATCTTCTCAACAGATTATCAAATCAAAAAGAGAAATCAATCATCACAATTCGATCTGATCGCGGTACTGAGTTCATCAATCAAATGATCGAAGCCTATTGTTCAAAGATGGGAATACAACATCAAACATCAGCAGCTCGTACGCCACAACAAAATGGAATTGTAAAAAGGCGCAACAGATCATTAAAGGAAGCAACTAGAACCATGCTAAATGAAATCAATCTGCCAAAGAAATTCTGGGCAGAAGCGGTCAACACCGCATGCTACATACAGAATTGATCTGTTGTCACCTTACGTCATGGAAAAACTCCATACGAGCTGTGGAATAATAGGAAGCCTCTTCTAACTTATTTTCGTTCTTTCGGATGTAAGTGCTACATTCACAATAATGGGAAAACTCAATTAAAGACATTTTGACAGCAAAACTGATCAAGGAATATTCTTAGGATATTCCGAAATCAGTAAAGCTTATCGTGTCTTTAATAAGCGAACTCTTATTGTGTAAGTAACACCTCATGTTGTATTTGACGAATCTACCTTTGAAGTATCAGGAACAGATGATGGTCAACCAAACATCTCCACTCTTAGGAACTCCGGAAGCCAACCAATTGATGATATTTTACTATGGAGTCCAAGAAAAGAGGGAGAAGAAGAAGATTGTCCACCTGCTGAAATAATGCCACAGCAAGGGGGAATAAATACAAATGAAGCATCACAGCTAGGGGGGACCTCGCATGAACAATGCTCACAACAATCTGTTGATGAACAAAACATTCAATCTGCTCCACCCCCAACTCAACCACCATCTGTTCAAAACTTGGTAAATGTATCAAACATTAACTTAAACGCTGAAAATTCCATTGATGATCTTATTACAGAACATCCAGAATTTGAGAACCCTCCCGATGAGATAGAAATCGAAATATCTGAGGAAGAAATGAAAAGGCGAAGAAAATGGGTAGATAGCCATCCATCTGATCTTATTGTTGGAAACCCAACAGATGGGGTTAAAACTAGACGCATGCATGGAGAAAGCGCATTACTAAGTTGCTATCTAGCCCACACTGAACCTAAAGACATCACAGAAGCCTTGCAAAGTACAGATTGGATCAATGCCATGCAAGAGGAATTAAATGAATTCAAAAGAAATGATGTATGGTACTTGGTGGATCGACCTAGACATCAAGGCGTTATAGGAGTAAAATGGATATTCAAGAATAAAAGAGATGAAACAGGAGAAGTGGTAAGAAACAAAGCAAGACTGGTCGCCAAGGGATATTGTCAACAAGAAGGAATTGATTTTGATGAAACCTTCGCACCTGTAGCACGACTAGAAGCTATCAGACTATTTCTTGCTTATGCTGCCTTCCAACGTTTCAAAGTATTCCAGATGGATGTAAAAAGTGCATTTCTAAATGGCATTCTGGAAGAAGAAGTCTACTTGGAACAACCACCTAGGTTTGAAGTTGAAGATGAAAACAAAGTGTACAGATTGGTTAAAGTAGTATATGGACTAAAGTAAGCTCCTCGAGCTTTGTATGAAACACTGTCCACTTTCTTACTTCAATCGGGATTCAAACGAGGATCAGTAGACAAGACGTTATTCACCATCAAAGTCCAAGACTATATCCTTTTAGTTCAAATTTATGTTAATGATATTATTTTTGGATCCAAATCAGAATTCCTTTGCAACAAATTTAGCAAGTTAATGCAGGATAAGTACAAGATGTCAATGATGGGAGAAATGAACTTCTTCTTAGGTTTGCAAGTCAAACAATCTGCTGAAGGGATCCTAATCAATCAATCCAAATACATCAATGATTTCATCTCAAAATTTGGTGTTAAAGACAGTAAACCAGCAAAAATCCCTATGCAAACTAATGGACAAATTGGTCCTGATGCACTTGGGAAGGCAACAAATGTAAAACAGTATCGCGGTATTATCGGTTCGCTTTTATATCTAACTGCAAGTCGACCTGATATTACTTTTGCTGTTGGTGTTTGCGCTAGGTATCAAGCAAGTCCAAGGGAATTCCACTAAGAAGAAGCCAAAAGAATTTTGCGTTATCTCAAAGGGACCATTGAAATAGTTTTATGGTATCCTTGTGATGATAATTTTGTATTAACTGGCTACTCTGATTCTGATTATGCAGGTTGCAAGCTTGATAGAAAATCCACATCTGGAACTTGTCAATTTCTTGGAAGCAAGCTCATCTCGTGGTTCTCTAAAAAGCAAACTTCGGTTGCAACCTCAACAACAGAAGCAGAATACATGGCTGCAGGGAGTTGCACCACACAAATCCTATGGCTCAAACAACAGCTCAAAGATTACGAAGTACAGATGAATGCAGTTACAATATTTTGTGACAGCTCGAGTGCCATAGCAATAACACAAAATCCAGTACTTCATACTCGATGCAAACACGTGGATGTTCGTCATCATTTTATCCGTGACCACGTGGAAAGAAAGAACATCAAAATAGATAAAATTCATACTGATGTGCAGCGAACTGATATACTAACAAAAGCATTAGGCGAGGACAAATTCAAAATGCTTTGTGGCAAGTTAGGTCTAATCAACCTACTCGAAAATGGTACAAGTGTAAACAACAGATAGTAAATGGTACAATACGATCTGTTGTTACATTATTCTTCATCAATCTGTTGATTAATCATTTTATCTCGATTGACAATCTCCATAGCTAGATAATTCATCTTGAAAGTTAGCTGTTCCAGGAAAACTCAAGAGACAGATTGATCCAACACTGGTGCTTAAATAAAGAGGGAACATATGAACTAGCCTAGCCTCTCAAACAGCTAGATGGCTAATTGAATAACAGCGAGCTGTTGAACACACTAAAGTCTAGCTGTTCGTATCAAACAAACTCTACACAGCTAGATATCACAATTACTCAACAGCGAGGTGTTATCAAAGAACAGATTGTTTTCGCATCAAACAATCTACTTGGCATTTATTAAGGGAGAATTTAATTCGTGCTACTTAACTCTCGCTATTTATTTTGACATTTAATTCTCTCCGTTTATTTCTCTACTCTCTTATTATTTATTTCTAATGATTATCATTGAAAATCATTTATTTAGAACATACCAAGAACCGAATGTGTCAGAAAATTGAGAGAAAAGGGAAGGATCATTAAATGCAGCAGACCTCGATTCTCGTGCAACTGCAGATGTGACTTGTTGACGTCACGCCCTTTGGTGTGTGAAGTTAAAACGATGGAATGAGCGGCAAAATCATCACTTCATGGAGTGTTCTCAGCCGTAGATTTAACATACTTTCACATCTTTTAATCCTACGCGTTGATATGTCTATATATATGATAGTTTGACTGCTTCATCTTCTACACTCTCATATATTTTCTCTCTAATCGCCATTGTTGAAGCTTGAAAAATTCAAATCCTTAACTCTCAAACCCTGTCCTAACAACACATCCTTCAAAATGACCAATTCTCAAGCCAGTTCATCATCGTCGCATGCTGCCTCACCAATTCCCGTTTCCAAAATGCTTCAGTTAATTGAAGCAAGATTAACACCAGAACCCAGAGCTATTCTTAATCATCATGGATATTCTCTCCTTGATGATCTCTTTGCAAAAATCGAAACTTGTTCAGGTTACTTAAGATGTTTAGAAATGCATGAACTAGGGTTTAATATTCGCTGGTTACATATAAATCTCTGGTAAATATAAATACAGTAATAAATATTGAATATGTCCTTTATTTCGCTTTATAATGGTGCACAATCCATCAAACTGTATACTTAACACGCATGATTACGTATATTTGATGGTATCACAACTCCTTGATTCCTATGCTCTGAGATCTCTAAGAAATGAAGTCATAAATTCATAATTCAAGCATGATTTGGACTAATGAGGTTTAATTCTGTGTTAATGATTTATAATTCAACATGTCCTATTTTGCTATAACTTTCATTTCATCTTCTCGATCTGTTCAATTCATCCAGTTGCTAACTTCCAACTATGCCCTATACTTAACCAAAACTTGTGATTTTTGTTTAGGTTTTTACAAGATAATTACCAAAGAACCACGATTCTATCTGCCTCGCCAAATGGCTCTCTTCTACTGCTCTTGGATGAAGGAAGACAATGATGAGTACACAATCGAGCTGCCAATCGGCAAAGATGCAAAGGAACGAAAACAAGTGATTGATATGATCCTAAACACTTATGATCTAACTGATGAAGGAAGCATGATTGATGACGTCACACAAGACCAAATAGAGGAAGCTTTGAATATGATGGTAGCTCAACCAATTGAATGGGATGGGAAGGCCATAACAAGGGGTTTAATGCTACCCACATACAGAATGCTTCTTGACTTCGTTCAAAAAGTATTCTTGGGTCACCAAGGAACCTTTGACGCGGTGACTCCGATCAAGCTTAAAGTTCTAGCTACTGTGCTTCTAAATCTCGACATCAATTGGGCCAGATCATTACTCAAGCTTATCATTGACGAAGAAAAGCAGATCGATCTCCGACAGAACACAGATGGAGATTGTATTCATCTCCACGTTAAGCGACATCTCCGTCTGTCCACGAAAATCAGCACCATCATCGATGGGGTATATAACAAAGACAAGTGGCACAAGGCCATAGAGTTTGACCAGGAATTGATTGTGCCCAAATCCAGACATCAGGTCGAGATGTCTTTAGGGATTGCAGCGCAGATTTTTGTAAAGGTGACAGATGCCAAGATTAGGGAAGCAATGATTGTTGTTGGCAAGTCAAATGATGAATGGGTTATACCGGTCAAGAAACCCAGGACTGTGGGAGAAGCTGCAGCAACACAGGCAGCTGCTGAACCAATGAAGCGAAAAGCAGCTGGGGACGCACAACCAGCTGCTAAGAAAAGGAAACAAAAAGCTACCAAGGAATCATCTCCCACTGTGGAGAAGAAGATGAAAGCAGAAAAAAAGGTACCTAAGAAGGTGGCCGTCAAAGAAAAATCCAAACCCACGGCCCGTAAATTAATAGATGAA
>JAPKLX010002788.1:0-10129 GCA_026898415.1 Leonotis leonurus
GTAAGAGCATCATCAAAACTTAATAAAATTTTATGGGGTTCCCAACACGCTTCTTCTGTTTAGGCTGTGAGGCAGATGTTTCTGTCTCAACAGAGCTTCCTCATTTGAGTGAGGTCTTGTGGGCCATCTTTTCCTTCACCACTTTCTCTTTTGTGGTCTTACCCTTCTGCTTTTCCACTCCTTTGGAAGGTGGCATCCATGAAGGATTAGAGCTGCCCATTTCCAGAGCTGCTACCCGGTGCACCTCATCAGTTATTTTGTTGAAAAATTGTGGTGAGAGTCCCAAAGACATTTCAAGCTGATGTTGATCTTTGGGTATGGAGAGATTTGTGTTGAATTCCACAGCATCCTCCCAGACTTTCTGCTTAAAAAATCGTTCCACCATCAGACTGATCTTGGTGGAGTGTCGTAGATTTCTTCTAACTTCCACTGATGTTCCTCTGCCTCTGCTATCCTTGGTATATGTGACCAATTTTGCTTCCTTAGCCATTAATTCAAACAGTATTCTGCTCCAGTTTACTCAGAGGTTTAGGACAACTGCCGTGAGAATTCGAAATTTCTCAGGAGTTACCTGATCATACGATCCACTGTGGTTGAGGAATATCCTTTGAACCAGTTCGAGTAACAGCTTGAACCCTGGTTGAAGTAGGGATCGTTGAAACATTTTTCTAGTATATATGATCGGTATCACCATCACTATTTCCACTGCTTCTTGCAGTTGCGCAGAAGTGATATCATCCAATGTTAAACCTTCATCTTTCAACTGATACGTCTGGTTGAACATTTCGATGACATTGTATGGTGTTTTGCTAGTTCTATCACCGATTGGCATCAACACATTTGCTTCAAAGCCATGTTTATCATTCTGCCATGTTAGATAGAATGAAGCCACTTGTTTTGCCAAAAATGTGTTGGGATGAGAGGTGACAATATTGCAGAAACCTAATATCATAAGAACATACAAAGCAAATATATGTATATTCATCAGTTTATATGAAAAAGTATGAATGTCCACATCTAAACAGTTAATTAGAAGAAAGGACAAGGTATAGGCAGTTCATAAGAAAGCAATAATGAGAGCAAGATGCAGATATAAGGAATATTAGTAAAAAAAAAAAACCTTTGCAGCGAGTAACAATGGCAAAAATTTCTTCCAATTTACGAAATCCGTGAGATTCAAAAACAACATATGGTTCAGGTGAAAGAAACTTCTGAACCTCGGACACATGTTGAAGAAATAGAGAGGTTTGGGGTGCCATGATCAAACGTAAGATGTTTTGGGAAGATTTGCAGAGAAATCAAGATGTAAAAACCTTAAGTGCTTAGGAAGAGTAGTGCTCAGTGCGATGAAGTGAAGGTGAACAGTTCAGAGATGTATATCGCATATATATAACAAAATAATCAATGGCACAGATGAAGAGCATAGAAAATGAAGGGTTGGATGAGAATCTCCCTTTTTAGGTTTTCCCGCTTTAGTCTTTGTTTTGCCGCCTTTCCTTGCGTGTGATATACGCTCTAGATCCTAGGGTTTGTAGGCGAGCGTGTGCGTATCTCAGTCTTTTCGGTAACTTCCCTTTTTCTATTTCTTGCAGGGATTTTCTCGATCACAGTTTCCAAAGTTGTGCTAATCATCACGAAAATAGAAGATTTATAAAATCCAGGAAAAGAAATAACTTTTCAGACTGTAATCTCGTAGATTGATTATGGAAAGTGACGTCTTTTATCTCGGTCGCTTCAATTTCCTCAAAAAGTTCCCCCTTGACTTAGTATTTAAGAAATAATTTTCACGTGATACTCTAATTTGAGTAAATTATGACACGTGAAATCATTATTTCTTTCTTGTCATTCTGTAATTCTTGAAAGCGTTCTGTTGTTAACATTCTGGTAACCTTCTGTTGTTAACATTATGGTGATTCTCTTGCTGTTAACATACTGGTAGCCTTCTGCTGTTAACATTCTGCTAACCTTCTGCTGTTAACATTCTGCTAACCTTCGGCTATTAGCATTCTGCTAACCTTCTGCTATTAGCATTCTGCTAACCTTCTACTATTTTATCATCCAGACTTAGTAATCCAACCTTTCCACACAACGTCTTATCTTTGGGATTGGCTTGATATCTGGCACATACTCCTACTGCAAACGTGATATCTGGTCGACTTGCAGTAAGGTATAATAGCGAGCCAATTATGCCTCTGTATTTTGTTATAGGTGCTGGTTTGCCTTCGGGATCTGGGTCTATCTTTCCATTTGTCTGCATTGGAATCTTGGCTGGCTTGCTGTCTTTAACTCCAAACTTGTTGACCAGATCGTTAATGTACTTTGCTTGGTTTACAAAGATACCATCTGGTAGCTGTTTTACCTGCAGACCTAAGAAGAAATTCATCTCGCCCATCATGGAAATTTGATATTTGTTCTTCATTAGTTCAACAAATTTATCACATAAATGGGAAGATTGAGATCCAAAAATTATGTCGTCTACATATATCTGCACCAAAAGGATATGTTCTTTGACTTTAATGACAAACAGTGTTTTGTCAACAGAACCTCTCTTGAAACCTGATTCCAGCAGAAATGCTGATAACGTCTCATACCACGCTCTTGGTGCCTATTTCAATCCATAGACAGCTTTAGCTAATCTATATACCTTCTGGTCAGGATTTCCTTCTTCAAAACCAGGCGGTTGTTCAACATATACTTCTTCTTCAAGTATACCATTTAGGAATGCACTTTTAACATCCATCTGGTACACTTTGAATCTCTTATATGCTGCATATGCGAGAAATAATCTGATTGCTTCCAATCTGGCAACTGGTGCAAAGGTCTCGTCAAAGTCGATACCTTCCTGTTGACTGTATCCCTTTGCAACAAGTCTAGCTTTGTTTCTGACTACTTCTCCGTTTTCATCTCGTTTATTCTTGAATACCCATTTGACACCTATTACTCCCTGATGTTTTGGTCTGTCTACCATATACCAGACTTGGTTTCTTTTAAACTCATTGAGTTCTTCTTGCATAGCAATGACCCAGTCTGCATCTTTGAGTGCTTCATAAATGTCAGAGGGTTCAACACGTGATAGATAGCAACTGAGAAGTGCACTCTCTCCATGCATTCTTCTGGTTCTTACTCTATCACTTGGGTTCCCAACAATCTGTTCAGGAGGATGATTGTCCTGTATCCATCTCCTCCTGCAGGTCATTTCTTCTTCTGATATCTCAGGTTCTGGTTCATTTGTTGGGTCCTCAAATTCTGGATGAGATGTTTGAAAAGGATTGTCCACATCTGGTTCTTCAATTTCTTGATTATTGTTCCAACCATTTGTATCTCTTGATTCTTCTGGTTGATCATTATTTTACTCATTGTCATCTCCTTCTTCTGGTTGAGTTATTGATCTATTAAGGTCCAGAATGTTATGTTATGTTCCCCCTTGCTGTGAGCTTATTGCTTCAGCATTAGATGGAACATCAATATCATTGTCATCTGTTGTATTCCAGATTAGAATATCTTCTAGCAGAATTCCTTCTGTTCTCTTTTCCTTGTTCTGGCCTTGTATATGATCATCACTCAACTCTCTGTCAATGACAAAAGATTCATCAAAGACAATATGAGGTGTTACCTCCACAATATGGGTCTTCTTGTTGTAAACCCTATAAGCTTTACTAACTTCAGAATATCCTAAGAATATTCCAGGGTCAGCTTTACTATCAAAGGTTTTCAACTGTGATTTCCCATTATTATGGATGTAACATAAACAACCAAAAGTACGGAAGTAGTGTATCCTGGGCTTTCTGTTGTTCCAGACTTCGTATGGTGTCTTCCCATGTCTGATGGTAACTACAGCTCTATTCTGTGTATAGCAGGCTGTAGAAATTGCTTCTGCCCAAAATTTCTTAGGTAATCTGGTTGCATTAAGCATAGTGCGAGCTGCTTCTTTTAATGATCTGTTTCTTCTTTCAACTACTCCATTCTGTTGAGGTGTTCTGGCTGCAGATGTCTGATGTGTGATTCCCATCTGGTTGCAGTAATCCTCAAATCTTCTGGTTTAGGAATTCTGTACCACGATCTGTTCTGATGGTAGTAACAGAGACTTCCTTTTTCTTGGTAATTTTGTTGAGAAAGTTTGGCAGCTTTTCCAATGTTTCTTTCTTCTTATATAAGAATATTACCCATGTGAATCTTGAATAATCATCAATGATGACCAGAGTGTATTTTCTACCATTTATACTTAATGGCTTCACTGGACCAAATAAGTCTAAATGTAGTAACTCTAAGATTCTGGTAGACGATTGGACAGATTTGCTAGAAAATGATGATCTGGTTTGTTTTCCAGCTTGACATGCTTCGCAGATGTGGTTCTTGTCATATACTTGATCTGGTAATTCTTCGACTAGTTTCTCTCGTGCAATCTTATTTATTGACTTCAAATTGAGATGGCTTAGTCGTTTATGCCACTGCCAACTAGTTTCTGATACTGTCTTAGTGACCAGACATGTCTCAATCTGGTTGTCCCATTGTACAATATACAATCTATCCTGCAATTTTCCGGTAAGAAGTATCTCATCTCCTTTCTTGCTTTTCACGAAACAATTGTTAGCATAAAAAATAATCTGATTACCATTAGCACATAACTGACTTACAGAAAACAGATTGTGGCTAAGACCCTCAACGTACGATACATTTGTGATGGTGGTCTTGCCAACTCTTATGTTTCCATATCCTCTGGTATATCCTTTTGAGTTACATCCAAAGGTGACCTGAGGACCTGGTTTCTCTATATAGTCTGATAGTAGGTTCTTGTCACATGTCATGTGTTTCGAACAGCCACTATCTATGATTCAGATTGCACCTTTAGCTATCTTGTACCTTCTTGCAATCTTCTGGTCCTACAATTAATTACACTTAGCTACCCTTTCAATATTTGGGTGCTTGGTTATTAGTAAATGTTCCTTTTCGAATCCAGAACACTTTTGGGTTGGGGACAGCAATATAGCAAGTGATAGTATTTCCATCATTATCAACTTTTGACACAGAATGAAATATAGATTGATGATATCTTTCTATTCCATCATTCTTCAATCCTTTATTAGTGAGTACTGTCTTGTTGACATTCTGGTTGTGTACCCCTTCTGTTCCTGTGTAATCTGCTGGTTGTTTTCTTGTTTGATGGTACTGTCTGTTGCCAGTCTGTTTCACCATCATCTTCTGAGGTTGTTCTTTCTTGTTTCTGAGATTTATCACTTGGTCAGGTATTTGTTTCCTTTCTGGTACGAATTTTATGGTACTAGAGAGCTTCTCTGAGTGGCCTGGATATCCTACTCCAGATGTACCCTTTTGCTGCATGTTAATTAGCAGTTTAGCACGTTCATCACTCTTGTAGATCATTTCTTTTCCTTTCTTGATCTTTTCCTCAGCTACATTGTTTCTTGTGATAAGATCCTTCACTTTTGAATTTAGTGAGTGAATCTCACTATCCTTTCGTTTGATCTGTTCTTCCAGATTGTTTATGTTAGCAACAAATTGAGTGTTTGCTTTACTCAATATCTCTTCAGATTTCTTCAATCTGTCATTTTCTTCAACAACTTCTCTAAATAGTCTCTTGATGCTCGAGTAGCTCTTGAACATCTCATTAACTTCATCCCATGAATATTCATCTTGATCTTCTATTTCCTGTTCCAGGTTAATATCATTTGAAGAATTAGAGTTGCAAGAGTTTACCTCTACATTATCTAGACCGTTGTCTAGTCCTACATAGCATTCATCCCAGTCTTCTTCTTCATTGGCAAAGAATGCTTCATCATCTTCTGATGAACTATCTGACAAGTGACTTGAGCTAGAGTCTTCTTCTTCTATCATGGCTTTACGTTGAGCTTTTAGTTTTCTGTCCCTCTTAGCTCGTAGTTCTTCTCTTTGACTTTTAGATAAATCTGGGCAATCTGTTTTGAAATGGCCTGTTCTCCCACAACCATAACAAGTATAGTCAGTAGGATTAGTGATTTTACCATTACCTCTACTTTCTGTTTTGTCATCAGATCGTTCTGCTTCTTTGTTCTTCTGGTATCTGCTCTTGTTGTCTTTGTAGAACCTTCGGTATTTTCTTGATCTGATTTCCATTTTGTCCATTCTCTTTGCAATCATTGAGAATTCTTTGAGTAACTTATCATAACCTCCTTCTTCTGGTGTGGCAGAGGCTGCTGATTCATCTGTTTTGCACTTCACTTTGAAGGCAGTCTCTTTCTCCTTCTTTGAGTTATTCTCACTCTTCTTACTGGAGGAATGATCTGGTCCGTGAATCCTTCTAATGTCACATTCATGGACAGCTAGGTGATCAAATAATGCTTCTACGGACAAGTCATTAAAATCAGCACGTAGAGGTTGCATAGCTGAATAAATCTCCCAGCTTGGTGGTAGAGCTCTAAGAATCTTGTGATTCTTCTCTCTCTGTGTGTACTTATTCTTTTTGAAGGCAGAAACTTCAAGTAGTACTTCAATGAACCTGTTCTTCATCTGTTCAATGGTTTCTCCAGGTTTCATCTTGAATTCATCGAACTTGTTACATGCTAGGGACAGCTTGTTCTCAATCATTGCTTCCGAGCCTAGACTGAGGTCTCTCAAGGCTTCCCACATTTCTTTGGCTGTATCGAGATCTTGAATCTTAGCCAGATGGACTCCTTTTATAGTACTGGAAATAACTCCTTTGACAAAATTATCAAGATTTGCTTCACTTCTTTCTTCAGGCGTGTATTTTTTGGGATCTTTGAGTACATCCTCTTTAACAACTCCTGTTTTAGTGATGCGAGTTGTTTCTTCAGTAATGGCCAATGGTCCTTCTTCAATTACCTTCCACATCAGGCAGTGATGAGCCTTGAGACACATCTTGATTCTGAAACTCCACTCTCTGTAGCCTTGGATGGAGAATTCTTCGCATGCCCTAATAACAGATGACTCCATAATGACAGATAGGATGCAAATGATGAAAATGATTTTCTAGATCTATTCAAGTTGACCACGTAGGTGTTAACCTTGTGAAACAAAACAATGGTCGTATGAACCACAACTCTGATACCATTTGTTGGTCCCGAAAGAGCTAGGTTTGGTGTATGGGGGGGGGAATACACCAAATACACAAACTTTTCAGTTTACTTGACTAATTTAAAGGAGAGATTTAAGCTTTCGGTATTACAGATTGCTCAATGTGTCAGACCAGATCGATTATCTACTCGATCTTTTTCTGTCCAAGCAGAATCTCTCGAGTGAGTAATACAAAGCAGAAAGTAAGAGTGATCTTATTTTCCAACTGTGTATTGTGTGCGGAATAATGGTGGACTTAGTCGGTGCTCTTTGATTAGAAAACCTTTCAAATCTTAGTCGAGTATTTAAAGAATTGATTAAGAATGCAGTTTGTATGAGAGTGACATATAGAGAATAAAACAACTGGAATGTAAATGCAGAAAGTAAATAACACAGTTATTTTACGTGGTTCGGGAAACCCCCTACGTCCACGGTCTAATCCAAACTGGATTAGATATCCACTACTAGGATACTCTCTTATTTATACTCGCTGAGAACGAGCCACAAGTTTCAATTACAAACCTGATTGAAACTTATGCACGAATAAGGGTCGTGTCCCTTTACAACTTACAGAAAATTACTGTAAACAGGATTTCTTCACGTTAATCCACTAGAAAACTACTAGCTAGCAAAGATCTCCTTCCTTTCTCGATAAGACAGACTTGAATCGAGGTGTGATTGCGATCACGAACGGTTTGAAGCTTTTGTCTGATGTAAGATAGAATTGCTTGAGAATGTTCCTTTTTATGTAGCGCCTTGTAGAGTCGTTGACTGAATCTTCTATGAATGGGAAGTAGATCAACTGAGATTACTTTCCTTCTTCTTGTCAATCAGTGATTTTCCTTCCAATTCTCAAAGGATGGACTTAAATACTGACGTGGTAAGTGGATATGATGAGTAGGGCAATGTTTTCTGAGGGTTTTGATAGTTCTATCGATCTGTTGCCACTTCTATCTGGTTGATTCAACTCTTTCTGTTTGATTGGAACCTTCTGGTTAGGCTCTTTTTGGTTTTAAGTGCATATCTGGTTGAACACTGGTTGAGTACTTTCTGGTTGAACAACTTTCTGTTCGAGACTTGCTGGTTCAACTTTCTGTCTAAGACTTGCTGGTTCAACTTTCTGTCTAAGACTTGCTGGTTCAACTTTCTGTTAAAATTGTCTTGCTCCAGCTTTCTGTCTGAGACTTCTTTCATCTTTCTGTATGAAGCTTTATGGTTCAACTTTCTGTTAAGATTGTCTTGCTCCAACTTTCTGGTACTTAGAGACAAAATAGAAATAATACAGAACATGAATAATATCAAGTGTGTTTTCGAGAGAACATCATCAAAACTTAAATTATCTGTGAGGTTCCCAACACCCCTTGCTGTATGATCTCTTCAGCAACAGGTGAAGTGACAATTTCTTCATCCTCACTTTTTGAATTCCAGATAAGAATATCTTCAAGTAATAGTTCATTCATCCTTCAGGTAGTCACCTGATTTTCTGTCTGCTTTTCATCTAGTGACCTGTACTCAACAGTAGACTCATCAAAAAAAACATGAGGTGTTACCTCCACAATATGAGAGTTCTTATTGTAAACTCGATATGCTTTACTAACATCAGAATATCCTAAAAATATTCCAGGATCAGTTTTGCTATCAAAAGTTTTCAATTGTGATTTCCCATTATTGTGTATGTAACACAAACAGCCAAAAGTACGAAAATAAGAAATCTTAGGCTTTTTGCTGTTCCATATCTCATATGGTGTCTTTCCATGTCTGAGTGTGATGGATGATCTGTTTTGAGTGTAGCAAGCTGTGTAGATTGCTTCTGCCCAGAATTTCTTTGGTAGATTGGTTGCATTAAGCATTGTGCGAGCTGCTTCCTTGAGTGATCTGTTTCTCCTCTCAACAACTCCATTCTGTTGAGGAGTTCGAGCAGCAGATGTTTGATGAGTGATTCCCATCTTGTTGCAGTATGCTTCAATCTTCTGGTTGAGAAATTCTGTTCCTCGATTTGTTCTGATAGAGGTTATACTCATCTCCTTTTGTTTGGTGATCTTGTTTAGAAAATTAGGGAGTTTGTCTAGAGTCTCTTTCTTCTTTAACAGAAAGATGACCCAAGTGAATCTTGAGTAATCATTTATGATTACCAATGTGTATTTTCTCCCATTTATACTTAGTGGCTTGACTGGTCCAAACAGATCAAGATGTAACAGCTCCAGTATCCTTGATGTTGAGTGAGCTGTTTTGCTTGTAAAGGATGATCTGGTTTGCTTTCCAGCTTGACAAGCATCACATATGTGATCTTTATCATACACTTGATCTGGTAGTCCTTCCACTAACCTTTCCTTGGCAATCCTGTTGATTGACTTGATGTTGGGAACCCCACAATTATTCTAAGTTTTGATGATGTTCTCTCAAAAACACACTTGGTATTTTTCTATGTTCTGTATCATTTCTTCTGGTTTCAATAAACCAGATAGTCGAAGCCAGTCCAACCAGAAAGATGAAAGAAGTCTCAGACAGAAAGCTGAAGCAAGACAACTTTAACAGAAAGTTAAAGCAGCTAGTCTCAGACAGAAAGCTGAAGCAAGACAACTTTAACAGAAAGTTAAAGCAGCAAGTCTCAGACAGAAAGCTGAAGCAAGGCAACTTTAACAGAAAGTTAAACCAGCAAGTCTCAGACAGAAAGCTGAAGCAAAACAACTTTAACAGAAAGTTAAACCAGCAAGTCTCAGACAGAAATCTGTAGTAAGTTAACTTTAACAGAAAGTTGAACCAGAAGGCTTCATACAGAAAGATGGAAGATGTCTCGGATAGAAAGTTGAACCAGAAAGCAACAGACAGAAAGTCATTTGAAACCAGAGAATGTCTAACCAATGTGCAACCAGAAAGGCACTAGGGCCAGAAAGACACTAAACCAGAAAGTGTCTAACTAGTGCTCGACCAGAAAGACATTACAACCAGAAGATGTCTAATCAGTGTTAAACCAGAAAGACACTAAACCAGAAAGTGTCTAACTAGTGCTCGACCAGAAAGACATTACAACCAGAAGATGTCTAATCAGTGTTAAACCAGAAAG
>JAPKLX010004039.1:0-10392 GCA_026898415.1 Leonotis leonurus
CGGTTCTTTCGGATCTCAATTTGGAGTCCGGATGAGTAAGTTATGAGTCTCTGAAGTTAAGGTGTCAAACCTGCCCTGAATTCCTGCGAAAACTTTGATTCAATTTATCCTTGAGAATAAACTTCATTTCCCAGAGTTTCCTAAGTTAACCGAGTCATAGTCTAATTACTTAACAAAAGGGTTAAGGAATTGTGCTGTGACAGTTTGGTATCAGAGCAGTTTCTTTCTTGAGTTTAAGAGTTAGCAAAAGTTCAGTGTTCAGAATCCATCTCCTACAGCTCAACCAGGTAAGAAGATAAAGATATTTTCAGATAAGTTGAGAATTTTAATTTTAGCATGCAAGTGTTGTGTTTCTGTATAGAGTTTGATTTGAGAATGCGTGCAAAGTATGAGTTCAGTTATTCTATCTATGTGAAGTTTATATGAATCTTGAGAAGAATAGAAAGAAAATGTAGTATGATAGATAAGAATTTATGGTATAAACCCATAAGTTGCATTTTATAGGATGGTGAGATTCGTTACTACCCCACGAAAGAGTACGAGGCCTAGACCTACGATTATGGGAAGAACGAATATTTTCTACGAGCTTAGAAGAGGAGAACGACAAGATTTGATCGAGTTTCTGGAGCAATTTCGGAGCATGTGGTGCTGGGTCAGAGAGTTTGGAGTAACTGAGTTTGATGGTATAATTCAATTAGTGAATGTTTTACCTGTTGATTGGCAAAAAATGGGCTGCTTCTCGTGCACTTGATTTCATTGCTGATAATCAGGGTATTGCTGAACCCGTTGATTTTAATGGATTTATAGATGTTATCGTTAGACAATCTCGAGCTACTCAGAGTCCACCCTTGGGTTCTTATCCTTCTTTGGAAGAGTTTATTCCAGCCGTTCATTCCATTATTTCATCCGGTGTTCGTAACCGGGATGAACATTCTCATCCAGAGGCTGGAGAAACCGTTGTTCTAGAAACACTTGTTGAAGAACCCCCTTTTGTTGAGCCTAATGATTCCATTGTTCCTTCGGATCATGAAACGATCATTTCAGAATTTTCACCAAATCCTTTTGATGATGATTTTTCCCAGAAGGCTTCTGACTTTTATGATCTGGATTCTGAGATGTTTCCTATTGATTTGGATTGGTATGATCAACCTTTTGTTTCCCCATCACTTCAAACCACCTCAATTCCAGCTACTCCACTTCAAGCTATTCCAAATGAATTTCTATCTGAGACCTCATTTTCACCTCAGAGTCCACTTCCAATTGAATCTTTTCAGTCAGAAGCAGGATCTTCTCGATTATCCAAAGTTAAGAGATCTTTCAAAAATATGAACCTAAATTTTTGCCCAGTATTGGCACTACGAAGCAGCAGCCCCTCCAAATTAGCCAAATGTCTTTCATTAAAGATCCCTCTAAATTAGAACCATCACTCTCATTTACTAGTCGCTCTTTTGGACCACCACCACCAGAGTCAGACAGCATAGAAGAAGAGTCGGAGTTAGAGAATGATGAGGAGGAGCTAAAATCTAATGAAGCAACAAACGATGCCGAAAACAGTAGAATCAACACCGACCAGGAGCGAGATGAAAGTAACGTTGATTTATCACGAAGGCTAGATTAAAGATAGAGAGGAGTTCTCCATTATGAAAGAGGAACAAAGGGAAAGTTTACTGATGTATACATGTAAATAGTTAAGGAAGTAGTAAAATAGGGTGTAGTACGGGATAATGTGAAATAGATAAGTGGGAGACTACCATGTACCAAAACTTTGTTTGGTAAATAAAACTTTGTTTTCCTTAAAAGAAGTTTCTCATTTGACATGCAAACTTGAACTTGTGATATTAACATTTTGATCCTTCCTTACTTGAACTTATTGTTTAAACATGAGAAACTATTTTTGTTGAGTCTGATTTGTTATTGAGAAAAAAACCTGCATTCCTTTCAGATTGATTGTGTACATACTGCATATGTTGTTCTCATTAAATTGTAATTGTAGTATGCCACTTCGACGTCGTATCCCTACACCTGAAAAAGTAGAACAAGAAAGTGAAAACGCTCCTCAACATTCTTCTGCACTTGAACTTCCTTAACCCAACCGAAAGATTTTTTTGAAATTTTTCTTCGTCAAAACCCACCAACTTTTAGCGGAACAGGTAGTCCAGCAGAGGCAGAGGAATGGGTTCGTACTATAGAACGAATCTTTAAGTTTCCAGAGTGTTCAGATCGAGAGTGTCTTTTATGCATCTCGTTTCAGTTAAAGGGTGCCGCCGATTTTTGGTGGGAAGCACGTCAGAAAACTCTTACGCCAGAACAGTTGGAAAGCTTTACTTGGGAACAATTCAAGGAGGAATTGTTTGCTAAGTATATTACACGAAGTTATCGGAAGCAGAAAGAAATAGAGTTTACAAATTTGAAGCAAGGGAGGAAGTCGGTGGCTGAGTACGACCGAGAATTTTGCAGTCTATCTCGATATGCTCCTTATAAAATCGAGACAGATGAGAAAATGGCAGAACTATTTCGATCAGGGTTACGTCAAGAAATGAGAGTTATATTGGCAAGCCAACCGTCCTTATCGTATACTGAGACGTTAAATCGAGCGCTAGACATGGATTTGGAGATGCAATCTGAAAAGATGGTAATGGAATCTACTCCAACGTCATCACAAATGCAAATTCCACCGAATGCGGCATTTCCAAACTAGAAATTTAAATGAAAGAGGAAGTGGAAAATGAAAGATTTTCCAAACAAGAAACCGTGGCAGAAGTTGAGTCAGACTACACCAACTCAATTTCGATCATCATCCCAGAATTTGACTCAGGTCTCTCCAAATTCCATCGGAAAACCTTTATGTCCTAGATGTAATAGAGCACACGCAGGAGTCTGTAAGTGGGGCAGCAATAGTTGTTACACTTGTGGCCAGGTGGGTCACTATTCCAACAATTGCCCTAATAAGAAGAATACGTCTGGGAACGGAAGGAAGCAAGGCTCTTCGAAGCAAGCGTTACAGATGAAGGCAATAAGTGGAGGGGTTCCACCGCAAGCTCAACTACAACAGACACCTCAGCTATGGCAGCAACAACCACAGTATCAAAGAGCATTTGCCTTGACCCAAAATCAAGGGGGAAGAAATGCTGAGAATCTTACAGGTATGGGTACTTTAGATAATGTACCTATAAAAATTCTTTTCGATACTGGAGCTTCGCATTCCTTCATTTCAACAGCATACGTTGATACTTTTAAACTTAAGACAGAAAGAAATGATCAAAGTTTAAAAGTAGTAACTCCCTTTGGTAAATCTTCCATAGTTTCTCACATATGCCCTAACTTAGAATTTAAGTTAGGACTTCTCGAACTAGAAGCGAAATCTTTGAAATTGCTACCCATGTGGGATGTAGATGTTATCTTGGAAATGGGTTGGTTGATAGAGAATCACGCTACAATTGTCACGACCCACCTTCACTAACTTGTAGTAATGATGGGTATAATCGTGACTCGGAAATAGAATATAGAAATGAATAAGAACAATGGTTAATAGCTCGAAGGTGAATACATGATAAGTACTTCAATGAATAAGATTTCGTGCGCGAAACAAAACGTCTAGAAATACTAATACTGAAAAGAGTGTTTGCAGCGGAAACTGGTTCATTTTCTAAGTCTACATGTATGAAGACATGTAAACCCCCAAGAGTTACTGCTATGAGTTCGACAAAACCATCGCTGAGCACTCCTCCTTGACATCACAGCTCAACCTGCACATTTATAAATACATGCAGGGCTGAGTACAAAAGTACTCAGTAGACACATGCCAAAATCGCATTCATACATATATAATTGTCATTGCCGTAACATAGTGCAACATAAAGATTTTTGTCACTAAAGAACCTATGTTCACTAAAAATTCTTGTGTGATCTTAAAATTCGACTGGCCAGTCTAAGTTCTGGAGTAATCAAACATATCTGTAATTCTGTGTGTCGGGAAAGTGGCCACTTTCCGCGAACACTGAACCGGCCAACCCGCTAAGATGACTCACAGTTCTGGTGTACACTAACCTTCAAGATATAAATCTTTAAAGACCCGAAATCGATTAATTGTTCAACAGATACGCATCATACCAAAATATAAATATTTTCGACAATGCAATACTTCATAACATTTTAAATTCTAAAGCATTTCTAAAGCGAAAATAACAATTTGGTACAACGCATACGATTTGATTTGTAAAAGAAAGCCTACTTGGATCGTCTGGACTGACGACTGCTTCGTTCTCGAACTGCGGTCCTGACCTTTCGTCGTACCCTTTAAATAAACCTCGAGTGAGATAATATTTTCGAGCGCATCTAATATTCGCTAAGTGTAAGGAATTATTATCCTTTGTTATTTGAGAATTATTCTCGGTTCTTTTAACTCGGCTTAAATGATTCTGGAATAACCCTAATTCATTTAGTTATAACGTACGTCTTATAAAGAGTACTAACAAGGAGGGAATTATAAGGTTTTGAACATAACGTGGTCGAAAAATCGACATGACCTCTACGTTCATTCAACTTATCCCTCGTTTAATCAAAACGAGTAAACCAACTAACACACATCAACATTGCCCCATTCAACTCTCTCTCGAGTGAGGACTCCGTTCCTCCACTCGAACTTATCCCAACTAAATGTCAAATCGTAACAACAACAATAAATCAATATTTCAAACATTTCAACATTTCCACTTGCGCAGTCCGAGTTAAACTCGATTTTGAACGTTCAAAAGTACTTCAAAAATTCTAAATTTCGAGATATAAGTTCAAGACATTTAAAGGAACAACTTTCATTTAGGAAATATTTTCAAAATCATTGCAGAAAAATTCATAAAAATTCGGAAATCAACCCCCTGTTTCACGTTTGAACTAAAACGTCGAAAACTGCACAATTGACTTTGAAAAATCATAATAAATTGGAAATATTTCCAATTGTAACGAATCAAACCTTAAAGTGACCATAACATCGTAGAGTTTTATAATTCGAAGACAAAACACATAAAATCATTTTACTCTATTTTTCAAAAATTTTCAAAGTTAGCTAATTTCCAGATTTTCGCTAGAATTGACAGTTTGCGCAACCATTTTGAAAAATTCATAACAATTCGAAAACACAACGAAACGGAGTGATTCAAGTTGGAGATTACTCCTAACTCGATCTAGTATTTTATTATGTAAAAATTCTACTCATTCTGTACTTAAAATGACGAAAGAAAATCCGGCAGAAACTGTCATCCGCACTCATTTTCTTTTTAAAACATACTCAATTATAACCTACATACATGCTCGTCTATTCGATTCATCCGAGAAAAATCGAAAACATATAAAACGACAAGTTCAAATTAACTTCTCAAAACCTAACATGCTTAGATTTTATCGAAACTTAAAACACACGTTCATCTAACTCATACGAGCAATACTAATTATCGACATTTTTCGATTCGGGTTCGACCCGATAAAAATCGAAAAGGGCAGCCCCTATTTCACTTTTTCATCGTGCTCAAAAAATGAAAATGAAACCGTAGAAACATAGGTAAGATCGAGGGCTACCTTTCTATCGGATTAGATTTCGAAGAAATCGGAAGAACGAGACGAACGGGACGAAAATCGGAGCAAAGCTCCTCCTCCTTTTCTCTTCTTGCTCATGCCAACCTTGCCTCTGCCTATCTCACGTGAAATCTGAATAATGGGGGTGACTTTGTGGTCTTTTTATAGGCCACAATGTTGCCCGTAAAATATCTAATTATCCGGGGTCCAAAACGTCTTTTAGATATTTTCGATCCGATTCTTTGTTATTTATCTATCTCGGTTGAAACGAGAGTCAACACACTCGACTATCTTACTCGTTAAAAATATCTTCGTCTCTCGTGAACTAAAGTCGGGTTTTGGCCCGATCGAGTTGCACGTAAATCGAGAAAATGCTTATTTCTCGATTTCTCAAGTTCTCGAGTTCTCGGTTCTACTATTCACTGACGGCGAAAATAAAATTTTCACGTATGGTCCGTATCGCGATAAAAGTGTATGTAAATTATCGCGCTGTGTCCATATCTCGGCTCGAACTTCAAATCCGGGCATTTGACTGAATCCCGTATTTCGCCTCTTAGATATTTCAAAATATCTAATTTTGAAAATATCTAATTTCCAAAATATCTACTTTTGAAAATATCTAATTTTCCAAAATATCTAATTTTGAATGAATCCCCTATTTGCTCTTGTTACCCGTTATAATAACGTACTAATAGTCCGGGTTCTCGACTTCTCGATAAAATAATGTTCTCGGAAACATTCCGGAAAATCACGACTTTCTTAGAAAAACATTCCGAACTTAACTTTAAAAGATAATAAAATTATCTCGTCTCGTTCAAAACGATGAACAGTGATTTCTCGATAAATACATCATTCTTCCGAAAGTCGGAATTATTAACTTTTCACCTTATCTCCGTATCGTAAAATAATTGAATGGAAAAACAGACGCTGCTTCGATACGAGTTCTCGAACTTAAATTATGACGATAAACGTCAAACCGAATTTTCTCGATTTCTTTCTCAATTTCAGAAATTTCTGAAATGACTTTTAACTCACATTAGGAGTTCTATTCTTTAATACGAGTCTTTAAACTTTCAACGGATCTTGAATCCCTCGTTTATTCATAAATTTTTCTTTTATTCGGATTTTTAGTTATCGGGGTATTACAACAATTAGGTGCGAGCAACGAGAGATTTCGTTACAACCTCCAGGAAAAGAACCTACCTATTTTTATGGTATGGAAATGAAGAAAAAAAATATACCAATAATTTCAGCCCTACGAGCATCCAAGCTGATGAAGAGTAACGATACTCGTATTTATTTGGTATATTTAAATGAAGATAATAAGAAAGAGAAGAAGATAGAAGAGGTACCGATAGTCAGAGAATATCAAGATGTATTTCCAGAAAAGTTACCCGGATTACCTCAAGATAGACAAATAGAATTTACAATTGATCTAGAACCTGGAGCGGCACCTATTTCAAAAGCACCTTATAGAATGGCCCCAAAAGAATTACAAGAATTGAAAGTCCAATTACAAGAGTTTTTAGACTTAAGATTTATTTGACCCAGTGTTTCTCCTTGGGGAGCACCAGTTTTATTTGTTAAGAAGAAAGATGGTACCTTAAGAATGTGTATAGATTATAGAGAATTAAACAAGCTCACCTTGAAGAATAAATATCCGTTACCTCGGATAGATGATCTTTTTGATCAATTGAAGGGAGCTAGTGTTTTCTCTAAGATTGATTTAAGATCAGGGTACCATCAGCTGAAAATTTGACAAGAAGATATACCTAAAACCGCTTTTCGAACACGATACGGTCACTACGAAATTGTAGTGATGCCTTTGGGCCTAACCAATGCCCCAGTAGTATTCATGGATTTGATGAATCATGTTTTCCATGAATATCTCGATAAATTCGTGCTCGTATTTATTGATGATATTCTTGTGTATTCAAAGAACGAACAGGAGCATGAAGAGCATTTAAGAATTGTGTTAGAAACGTTGAGAACCGAAAAGTTATATGCTAAATTTAGCAAGTGCGAGTTTTGGATGAGAGAAGTAAATTTCCTTGGACACATAGTTTCAGCAGAAGGAATAAAGGTAGATCCTGCAAAAGTACAAGCTGTCCAAAAATGGAAATCTCCTACAACGCCAAACGAGATTCAAAGTTTCTTGGGTCTAGCAGGATACTATCGAAGGTTCATTGAAGGATTTTCTAGGATTACGAGACCAATGACTCAATTACTTCGAAAAGGAGATGGCTTAAGCTTGTTAAAGACTACGACTGTGAAATCAAATACCATCCAGGAAAAGCAAATGTAGTAGCTGACGCAGTGAGTCGAAAAAGCCAAAGTGCCTTAAGCGCTATTCTCACTCAGAAAGAAGAATTTCTTAGGGAATTCGATAAGATGAGAATAGAAGTGGTGTTACCACCAGAAACAACAAAGAGTATCATATCAACTCTTGTTGTTGTACCTGATTTAAGAGCAAGAATTGTAGAAGCTCAACGACAAGATGAACAATTAGAGAAACTACGAGTGAGAATTAGAACAGAGAAATTGCAAGATTATCATGAAGCGGAGGATAATGCATTCATGTTTAGAGATAGAATATGTGTGCCTAATAACGAGGGGATAAAGAATGAAATTATGGATGAAGCTCATAATTCACTTTATACCTCTCATCCGGGAAGCACGAAAATGTATCAAGATCTCAAGGAAAAGTTTGTGTGGGTCGGAATGAAGAAAGAAATAGTTTCATTTGTAGAACGGTGTCTAGTTTGTCAACAGGTCAAAGCATTACATCAGCGACCATATGGGAAGCTGCAACCTTTAGAGATTCCTGAATAGAAATGGGACCATATAGCTATGGATTTCGTAACTGGCTTACCTAGATCGAGACGAGGCAATACAGTTATATGGGTCATAATCGATCGACTTACCAAAAGCGCTCATTTCATCCCAATCCCCTACTAATTATGGAGCTAACAAGCTAGCACAACTATACGTTCGAGAAATCGTTCGCCTGCATGGAGTACCTGTATCCATTACGTCTGATCGAGATACCAAATGTACTTCTCGATTTTGGACGAGCTTTCAGGAAAAGTTAGGAACACACTTGAATTTCAGCACAGCTTTCCATCCACAAATGGATGGTCAAACCGAAAGAACGATTCAAACACTAGAAGACATGCTTAGAACAGTAGTATTAGATCGAGGCGAACAATGGGAACAAGCTTTACCGTTATTAGAGTTTGCGTATAATAATAGCTATCAAGCAACGATTAACATGGCGCCATACGAAGCTCTTTACGGTAAGAAATGCCGATCGCCTCTCTATTGGGATGAAGTAGGAGAAAGAAGAATCTTGGGACCAGAAGCAATAGAAGAAATGATCAAAATCGTACGGCACATAAAGAGAAGAATTCAAGAAGCTCAAGATCGCCAAAAATCATATGCAGATAACCGTCGAACCGAATTGAGTTTCGGAATAGGAGATAAAGTTTTCTTACAAGTTTCTTCTACCAGAGGTGTGCATCAATTTGGTATAAAAAGAAAACTAAAACCGAGATTTATTGGACCATATGAAATACTAGAGAAAGTGGGACCTGTAGCTTACAGATTAGCATTACCACCAAATTTTGGTAATGTACATAATGTGTTTCATGCGTCGCAATTGCGAAAGTATGTGTTTGATCCAAAACACATAGTCCATCAAGAAGAAATAGTTCCTGAACCAGATTTAAGCTATGAAGAAAAGCCTGAGTGCATTTTAGATCGAAAAGAACAGAAATTAAGGAATAAATCTATTCCTTTAGTTAAAGTTCAGTGGAGACATCATAGTTTGGAAGAAGCAACTTGGGAATTAGAAGATCAAATGAAAGAGAAGTATCCCTAGATATTTACCTAAGGTACTAAATTTCGGGACGAAATGTTTTTTAAGGGGGAGGGAATGTAATACCCTCAAATTCTAATTAGTACTTAATTGCTAGTTAGAGTCTTAATAAGGCTTTGCATCCTTAAGAGATAATATTTATGAGATTAAGAAGAGCTTGAAAGCTTTATTATATAATTTAGAAGAAAGAATTTTAATTATTTAGTTAAGAAAGAAAATGGAATTTATTAATTCCATATTAAGAATAAAAGAAAGGGGTTGATGCAGAATAAATTCAGACGAAGCATACCCCTCAGAAGAGAAAATTTTTATCTATTAGATAATATAAAAAAATGGAATTAGAAATTTCATTAAGTTAGTAAACAGATAATATAGGGAATAAAAATTTATTATTGCAATTTCGGTAATAATTAAATAAGTTCTCGTTTAGAATCCAGTTTGAGAATTCGACAGCTGTAGTAATATCTACAAATTATGCCCAGTTTTATAATATATATAGAAGAGATTATTATGAAGATTTTATTAGAAAAATATTATTATAGAAAGAATTTGTTCAGTTAAATTTATTCGGTATTTTAAAGTTTGAATAAGTTATTCAAACGAACTCCAAATCATGAACGGTCTGAACCAGTTGATTCTAGGTGTCGAGACAAATCATCCAGTATCAATGTCTCAAAACCCGAAAAAGAAGACTCCAGAAGCTTCTAGAAGCCCCTAGAGAAGTGTAGAAAAATTAAATAAATTAATTATTAAATTAGGAAATTATTTACTTAGCTTATAAGTAAGATTTTTACTTACTATTCATGATCATCATCATCTTCCAACATCTCCACCCTAATCTTCGTCACTATTCACACACACTACACACACTAAACAATTTTTTCTTCAAATCTCAAGAATTAAGCCAAAAATCAATACCAAATTGTGAGAAAATCATCCAATTAAGG
>JAPKLX010000678.1:0-10553 GCA_026898415.1 Leonotis leonurus
TTTCGAGTTGCATCATCAAAACCAATATAAATTTCTGGGGTTCCCAACAATTTCCCCCTTTTTGATGATTTTGAAACCTACACTAATATTTTCTTTTAAGTATGAAGAATAAATGTTACGTTAGATATAAAGCATGTAAATAACTTGACAATCATAAAACATTGCCTGGACAAAGAGATATTGTCATCAGGTTGTTTTTCAAAAAATAGACATACTTCATTGATCAATCAAGATTACAATTTACACATGAAGGGCAGATCGCTGCAAAAATCAAAAAGAAATTTCCATCATTGAGATCGTCTTCTTTGTTGTTCAGCTAGCTGTTGCCTTCTCCTTTCAACCATCTCCCTTTGCCTTAGTTCAGAAGGCACACCAAAACTAGCGTAAATGCCATTAAAAATTCTTCTGTAATCCTTGTTGTTAAAGTCAATGGGGTAGCCCATTTGCTGTGCAGATCGATTAATGGCATTTAACACTGCAGTGTGATCCACTTCGGTGGTTCCAGGAATTCTTGGATATAGCAATGTAGTTTTTCTTGGTGCAGTGAGAGGGTGATTTTGCATAGCAGATTGCCTGTAGAGATATTCCACAAAAGTTTGATTTTTGTGTTGAGCGAGGAATTCTCTAAACAGCTCATCCACTGACCCACTTTGAACATCCTGGTCCATCAAGTAATAATGTTGCATTATGAATTCCTTGACCAGTTTGTTCCATTGTGCAGCTTTCTTCGAGTGTAGCCAGGTCAGGTTTTGGGGTTCAGTGAGCTGGTATTTTTCAAAGAATTTGAACATTGGGTTTGTTGACTCAATTTCTTCTTCTGATGATTCAGCCTTTTCTTCTTGGGCACCAGTCATCCCTTGTCTTTGTTTTTCCGCCCTCCACAACTTTTTGAATTCTGGATCAGCTATCTGCTCCGCTGTGCACCCATCCAAAAACATTTCTTCGTTTTCATTTTCTTCTGTCATGATCTCCTTCCCTTTTCTCTTGGCAGCAGCCTTCTTTTCTTCTTCTTCTTTCTTGCGCTTTTGCTCATTCTCTTTTTGCATCTGTTTTGCTTCAGCAATTTGTTTTGCAGTCAACTTTTTCTTTGTAGCAGCAGCTTGTTTCTTTTTGATTTGGGAAGCAGCGGGCTGAGCTTTCTTTTTCTCTTCCCCCTTTTCGACATCAGCAATGAATTCCTTGGAGATAATAAGTCGAAGGGAGGCAAGTTCATCTTGAAGAGCTTTGAAACGAGCATCAGAATCTTCTTTGTACTGTAAGAAAGTAGAAATATTTCCATTAATTTCATGGAATTGTGTACCAGAACTCTTGACGTGAGAGCCAAAGTCAACAGCCAGCGCGCGGTGAGCCACTTTCATGTCAGTTATAGTCTTATTGATCAAGAAAATTTCATTTCCAGAGGCAACATCTTCCTCCTTCAATGCCTCGGGCAGCTGGGCTTTAAGTACAGCAGGCAGCGCGCTCTTAACCACATTTGGAATCGTGGTTTTCTCCATATCTTCATATTGTTGTTCCACGTGTTTCTTCACTTCCTCCACCATCTTGGCACCAGCTGCATTCATCTTGCTCTCAAAAGATTTGGATTCTTCTTGAAGGGTAGCAATTTTGCTATTGGTTTCTTCCTTGTATTTGTCAAAAACTGCTCGGTCACTGTCCAAGTCTTTATGCAATTCTTCAGAAAGTTTAGAGTGAGCGAGCTGGACATTCTTGTCAGCGGTTTGCAAGGCGCGCTCAGCAGCGGAGAACACAAAATTTGCCAATGCAGCAGATCGATCATTTATCCTTTCATGAATAAGTGTGTTAAGTTGATCTGCTGTCATGTGTGCACTGAGATTTGAAGATAGTAATTCTTCCAGCGTGTGCATGTGGAAACCATCTGGTGCAGTACTGTGAGTGTAGACTTCTTCTAAGTGTTCAATGGCAGCTTGTTCTGTGATGTGTGCAGCAGATGGTTCCAAAATTGAGGTTGGATCCTCCATGTGAGCAGATGGTACTTCCTGGTTGATGGGATCAGCGAGCTGAGATGATGGTGAGGCTTTGAGTGTTTCTGTCTCAGCATGTTGGGCATCAAAATTAAAAATCTCGTCAAAATCGCCCGACTGCAAATCCACGGCGAATGAATACAAGTCTTTTTCTTGCTCATAGTAGGGAGCAAGATCGATTTGAAGGGAAACAGCTTCTTCTTTCATCTTGGTCAGCACATAAGTGCGAAAATACTGCCTGGCATCAGGCACATCAAGAAATCCAAAATATGTTTGCAATTTTCCTTCCTCGGCTTTCAGCTCGCTGATTGAGAATAGCAGTAATATGGCTTCCAGAATGTAAAACTTGCAATCTCGTATTTCCAGATAATTTTGAAACCTTTGAGCCATTTCAAAAGTGTTTGGAGTAAGGTTGATTCCAGGCATCAATTTGATCACCGTTTCGGTTGCCTTTTCTTGCAGTTGTTGGAAAAGAAGTTGAGCACCTTTCAATCGTTCTACTAGATCGTCAGCGGGCTGCTCGTGTAAGTTGAGTTCCACATCAGCTTCATTCAATTCCGGAGCAGATGACTCCTTTGTATGTTCAGTAGCAGCATCCAATTCCTCCTCTAAATTCCGAGCAGTGGGTTTGCTCTTTGCTTTCCTTGGCCTCTTTGTTCCTTTGGCACCAGCAGCTGGCTTGGGGTTTCCAGCTGCCTTTCTCTTGACAGCTCGCTCCTTAATCACTTCTTGGGCTTGAGCAGCAGCAGCTTCACCAACGGTATCAAGTTTCTTTGTTGGTATAATCCACTCTGGATTTGATTTGCCAACCCGGATAAGTTCTTATTTTAGCTTGTCATCCGTGATTTTGAGGAATATTTGGGAAGCAATGCCTAATGACATTTCCATCTGATGTCTGTTCTTTGGAAGAATCCAATCTTTTCTAAAATCCACGGACTTGTGCCATTTGTCGCGCTGGAAGAACCCAACAATGATTGTGCTAAGTTTTGTGGAGAGTCGAAGAGGTCGCTTTACGTTCAACTTTGTGCAATTTCCATCGCTGTCTTGACGTATGTCGATCTGCTGCTCTTCATCAACTATCAGTTTTAACAGCGATCTTGCCCAATTGATTTTGAGATTGAATAAAACAGCAGTCAAGACCTTTAATTTTCCTGCTGTTACTGAGTCAAAGGTTCCTTGGTGTCCAAGAAACACCTTTTGTACGAAGTCAAGAAGAAGACGATAACTGGGTAGAATTAATGATCGGTTGAAAGCTTTTCCAGTCCATTGAAATGGTTGAGCCAGAATAATATCGAGAGCACTTTGAATTTGTGCATCAGTAATTTCTTCAATCATATCTCCTTCATCCTTCAAGTGATATGTGTGAAGAATCATATCAATTACTGTCGTTCGAATGTTGTCTTCCTTTGACTTTCCTACTGGTATTTTGACTGTATATTCATCACCATTATCAACCATCCACGAGCAATAGAATAGAGCAATTTGTCGCGGGAGAAAGTAATCTGGCTCTGCAGAGATGATTTTGTAGAACCCTAGAGAGAAGTGCATATTGATTAAGTGGGTGAAAATATATACGGATAACAATGCTTATTTATTGACAAAACAGATGATTTATCATGGATGAACAAGTAAATCTTAAGCAAACAGGTATGTATATAGAACACATAGACACATATGTAACAATCAAACGATGTAAGACTCATCAAGATGGGAGCAGGTTTAAATGATACGAAAATAAGTGCAAGCTTGATGTTAAAACCTGAGCATGCTATGATTTTGCTAAATAGAACATCTAGGGTACGAAACCCATGATGTTCGAGGACAGCACGAGGCTCTGGTGATAACTTTGCCTCTATAGTGTGGAGCATCTCTGATAAAGTAATAGGTTTTGCTTGAGACGATGAAGAGCTTGCTTCGGAAGCAGACATTTTAAAAGAGATTCGAGATGTTTTGAAAATATTTGGTTGCAGAAAAGCTTGGCTTGAGAGAACTAACACAACAATGGCGGTTTTAGGTTTTATGCGAGGGAAGTTTTGAAAGTGTAAGAGGAACAGTCAAACTTTCACATACTTATAGGTATATCATGAACAAACCAGATTAAATCATGTAAAAGTAATAATAAGTAACGGTTGAGATTACTCCCTTGTTTAATTATTTGCCGCCCAAAAGTGAGTTAATTTTATACGCCATTGATTTCGTGTTGATGGAAGTCACATCATTTTCTTGAAGCGCGAATCGAGGACTGCAACATTAAATGTCTGGTGCTTCAATCGTCACTTTTTTCTGACGTGCAGACGCTTGATATATCCAAAAAAAAAATCAATTTATATTAATTAGCAATCATTAGAATTAAATAATTCAACAGTCGGAGAAATAAATGAGTTCGATTCTCCCTTGACTGTTGATTCCCCCTTGATTAATGCACTAGCAGATCGTTGTTGAACTATAACGATCTGCGCTTTCTTGAGTTTTGAAAGGTGGCTTGCTGTTATGGGAAGCAGATCGTTGTTTGCTGCTTAACGATCAGATCGTTTTAATTCTGTGAATGATCTGCTATCCTCTTTCATGATGCAGCTCGCTGCTTGATGTATTTCTTTCAACAGATCGTTTTATAGCAGATCGTTTTCTGCTATAACTTATGGGAGATTGTTTTCTTCTTTGAACGATCTGTGTACAATCAATTTGAGCAGCTAGCTGTTAATACACAAGATTAAGCAGTTTGATTTGAAGATAAGCAGAATTTTAGCGAGGGTAACTGATGAGCTAGATTTAGAGGTGTGATAACAGATTGCTTTTTACCACCAGCTAGCTGTTATCAACACTTGTACCAATTTCAAGGTTTATTAAACCCAATTTTCCACATAGCATTTTGAATCGGTCTTCAGGTAGCGCTTTTGTGAGAATATCAGCTCGCTGCACATCCGTGTGAATTTTCTCTATCTTGATGTTCTTCTTTTCAACATGGTCACGTATAAAGTGATGTCGAACATCAACATGTTTGCAGCGAGTGTGAAGAACAGGATTTTGCGTGATGGCAATTGCGCTCGAGCTATCACAAAATATTGGCACGCTATCCATGTATACTTCATAATCTTTTAGTTGTTGCTTGATCCACAAGATTTGTGCTGTGCAACTCCCTGCAGCCATGTACTCTGCTTCTGTTGTTGAGGTTGCAACCGAAGTTTGCTTTTTAGAGAACCACGAGATGAGCTTGTTTCCAAGAAACTGACAAGTCCCAGATGTGGATTTTCTATCAAGCTTGCAACCTGCATAATCAGAATCAGAGTAACCAGTTAATTCAAAATTATCATCACACGGATACCATAAACCTATTTCTATGGTCCCTTTGAGATAACGCAATATTCGTTTGGCTGCTTCCAAGTGAGATTCCCTTGGACTCGCTTGATACCTAGCACAAACACCAACTGCAAAAGTAATATCAGGTCGACTAGCAGTTAGATACAAAAGTGATCCGATAATACCACGATACAATTTTACATCTATAGCCTTCCCGAGTACATCAGGGCCAATCTGCCCATTGGTTTGCATTGGTATTTTTCCTGGTTTGCAATCTTTAACTCCAAATTTTGAGATGAGATCGTTAATGTATTTGGATTGATTAATTAGGATCCCATCAGCAGATTGCTTGACTTGTAAGCCTAGGAAGAAATTCATTTCTCCCATCATTGACATCTTGTACTTGTCCTGCATGAGCTTACTAAATTTGTTACAAAGGAATTCAGATTTGGATCCAAAAATAATATCATCAACATAAATTTGAACTAAAAGGATATAGTCTTGGACTTTGATGGTGAACAATGTCTTGTCTACTGATCCACGTTTGAATCCCGATTGGAGTAAGAATGTGGATAGTGTTTCATACCAAGCTCGAGGAGCTTGTTTTAATCCATATACTGCCTTTGCTAATCGGTACACCTTGCTCTCATCTTCAACTTCAAACCCCGGTGGTTGTTCCAAATAAACTTCTTCTTCCAGAATTCCATTCAAAAATGCACTCTTTACGTCCATCTGGAATACTTTGAAGCGTTGGAAAGCTGCATAGGCAAGAAACAATCTGATGGCTTCTAGTCTTGCAACAGGAGCAAATGTCTCATCAAAATCTATCCCTTCCTGTTGACAATAACCCTTTGCGACTAGCCTTGCCTTGTTTCTTACTACTTCACCAGTTTCATCTCGTTTGTTCTTGAAAATCCATTTGACTCCAATAACTCCTTGATGATGAGGTCGATCCACTAAGTACCACACATCATTTCTCTTGAACTCATTCAATTCTTCTTGCATGGCATTGATCCAATCTGTATTTTGCAAGGCTTCTTCGATGTCCTTTGGTTCGGTGTGGGCAAGATAGCAGCTTAATAACGCGCTTTCCCCATGCATGCGTCTGGTTTTAACTCCATCTGTTGAGTTCCCAACAATGAGATCAGTTGGATGGCTATCTACCCATTTTCTTCGCCTTTTCATTTCTTCTTCAGATATTTCAACCTCTATCTCATCGGGTTGATCTTCAAATTCCGGATGATCTATGTAAGATGCATCAAAGAGATCGTTAGAGTTTAAATCTATGTTTGATACTTCATTTACCATTTGTTGGACAGATGGCTGTTGAGTAGAGGAAGAGGGAGATCGAGTGTTTTGTTCATCAGCTGATGGTTGTTTATGTTCTAGTGTTCCCCCTTCTTTTGATCCCTCTAGATGTTTGATTTGTCCATCTGTTCCCCCTTGCTGTGGCATTTCTCCAGCAGATTGATTATTAGTTTCTTCATCTTCATCTTTTCGTGGACTCCATAGTAGAACATCATCGATTAAGCAATCTGTGGAATTTCTCAAGGTTGAGCGAGAGTTGGTATCCTTTGAAGAAACGCTATCTGTTCCTAAGACTTCATAATTAGTTTCATCGAAAACAACATGTGGTGTTACTTCCACAACAAGAGTTCTTTTATTAAAGACCCTATAAGCTTTACTGATTTCAGAATATCCTAAAAATATTCCTTGATCACTTTTGCTGTCAAAAGTATTTAATTGAGATTTCCCATTATTGTGAATGTAACATCTGCAACCAAAAGATTTAAAATAAGAGATTCGAGGCTTCCTGTTGTTCCATAGCTCGTATGGAGTTTTCCCATGACGTTTTGTCACAACAGATCGATTTTGAGTATAGCAGGCGGTGTTGACTGCTTCTGCCCAGAACTTTTTTGGGAGATTGATTTCATTTAGCATGGTTCGAGCGGCCTCCTTGAGCGATCTGTTGCGCCTCTCCACAATCCCATTTTGTTGTGGTGTTCGAGCTGCTGAAGTTTGATGATGAATTCCCATCTTTGAGCAGTACTCTTCGATCATATGATTGATAAATTCGGTTCCACGATCAGATCGAATGGTGATGATAGATGACTCCTTTTGATTTGAAAGTTTGTTGAGGAGATCGGGTAGTTTCTCTAGAGTTTCCCTTTTCTTGAACATAAAAATAACCCAAGTAAATCTAGAGAAATCATCAATAATGACAAGAGTATACTTTCTACCGTTAATACTTAATGGAGATACAGGTCCAAAAAGGTCTAGATGTAGGAGCTCTAGAATTCTTGAAGTGGAGTGGGCTGCTTTTGTAGAGAATGAGGCTCTTGTTTGTTTTCCCGCTTGGCAAGCATCACATTTATGGTCTTTGTCAAATACTTGATTGGGTAGACCTTCAACCAAATTGTCCTTCACCAGCTTGTTGATTGTCTTGAAGTTCAAATGGCTCAATCGTTTGTGCCACAACCAGCTGGTTTCTGTATTTGATTTTGTCACTAGACAGGTTTCACTTTGATTGTTCCATTGTACAATATACAACCTGTCCTGCAAAATCCCAGTAAGAAGAATTTCTTCTCCTTCTATATTTTTGACAAGACACTTGTTAGCTGTAAATTCTACTCTCTTGTTATTAGCACAAAATTGGCTAATTGAGAATAGATTGTGATTTAGTCCTTCAACATACGATACATTTAAAATAGTAGTGTTACCAACTTGAAGTTCACCATAGCCCTTTGTGTATCCTTTTGAGTTTCCTCCAAAAGTAACATTTGGTCCAGTGCACTCCTTATAGTTGATTAACAAGTCTTTGTTGCATGTCATATGTTTAGAGCATCCACTATCAAGTATCCAGATTGCGCCCCGAGCTATGCGTGTTCTTCTCATCGATCTCCTATCCTGCAATGAAAAATTATTTAGCTACCCCACTGATTGAGGGTGCTTTGTTAGTAGACAATGTTCCCTTTGGAACCCAAATTTGTCTAATTATAGTGACATTCTGTGACGGTCTGATTTGTCTCCCACTGAAATCGATGTACACTACTTTCTTCTTGGCAGGTGGATGATTGGGCACTTGTTTCCTTGGAGTAGATGGTATATGGTTGACAGGTGGTTTTATCAGGTTAACGTGCGGAGGAGCTCGCTGATAATTTTCCTTGTGAGCAGGTTGATTGAACCCTTGAGCAAGTGGTTTTGCTTGTTGTGTTCTAGCTGCTGGGGTTGAGTTCCTTTGTTGTTGATAGGGTGAGTGCAGCTTCGGTTGACGTATTAGAATAGCTTGTGGTTGCCTTTCATTCTGAGTTTTGAGATTTACCACCTTCCCTTTGCCTTGCTCTTTTACGAAATTTCCTTTTGGTGGACCTTTGTCAACACCATTAAATCCAAGCCCGGTACGATGTGCAGCTTTTCTTTGCATGTCGTTGATGAGTTGTACTCTGTCTGACTTCTTATTGATGTAGTGATTAAGCATCACACTTAAGTTCTCTGCCTTATTGTTAGCTGATGATTCTCTTCCAATCAAGTCTGAGATCTTAGCTGTAAGAGCGTAGACTTCTTCACTCTTGCTTTTGATTTGAAGAAGCATAGCCTTTTCCCTTTCATTGAATGACTCACTTACTTTCTTCATTTCTTGAATGGTGTTCTCCATTCTTCCATTTTCTTTAATGGCATGTTTGAACATCTTGTTCAATCTTGCATGATCTTCCATGAGTTTGTTAAAATCTTCTATGGAGAGATCGTCTTCTTCTTCTTCATCTATCTCCTCGTTGTCACCCGAATCATATATAGGTGAGTCAGAAATAGAAGGAGAGCAATCAATTAGTACCTCATTATTGTCGAGTCCATTATCATGACCCATGAGACACGCATCCCATTCTTCATCTTCTTCAGCGATGAAGGCTTCATCGTTTTCGGATGAGCTATCGGTTAAGGTGCTTGGAGTAGCTTGTTCTTCAGCAAGCATGGCTTTGCGTTGTTCCCTAAGCTTCTTGTCTCTCTTGTTTCTAAGCTCTTCTCTTTCTGCCTTGGAGATATCGGGGCAGTCTGTTTTGAAATGTCCTTTCCTACCACATTTAAAGCAGGAAAATTCAGATAGGTCAGCCTTAACATATGAGGTGGATTTTACCTCATTCTTTCTATCAGGTCGATCTCCAGATCGATCTCTTCCTTTGAAATTTCTGCTATTGTCTTTGTAGAGTCGTTTGTATCTATTTGCTCTAAGTTCCATCTTTTGAAATCTTTGGGCCATGAGTGAGTATTCCTCGAAGTAGTTCTTGGTTGGGTAGTTTTCATCATCTGAACTCGATGAATCTTTTACTATCACGGCAGGTGGAGATTTCTTTTCCACCTCCTTTTCCTTTTGTTTTGCTTTGAAGGCAGTTTCTTTATCCTTAGTTCCTGCAACAGAATATTTGCTAGAAGAAGGATTAGATTGACCATGAATACGATTGATTTCGTACTCATTGCCCGTTAGTAAATCGAATAAAGCATTAATGGTGAGAGAGTTAAACTCTGGCATCATGGGATGCATTGCCGAATATATCTCCCAACTGGCTGGTAGAGCGCGAATGATTTTAAGATTCTTTTCGCGTTGGGTATACTTGTCTTTGTCTATTGCATCGATTTCAATCAGGATTTCAGTGAACCTGTTCTTCATTTGGGCAATTGTTTCTCCCTTCTTCATCTTAAATTCTTCGTATTTGTTGCAAGCAATGGACAACTTGTTTTCTTGAATCACGTCGGATCCCATGCTAATGTCTCGAAGTACATCCCACATTTCTTTGGCTATTTTGAGACGTCGGATTTTGGCCAAGTAAATTCTTCTCACAGTGCTTGAAATTAATCCTTTTGCATAGTCGTCAAGACTAGCTTCTTTCTTCTCCTCCGTTGTGTAGTCGTCCATCTCCTTTTCCTTTTCAACTAGCTCAACGGTGGGAGTGGGTCCTTTTCCATCCGTAATCTCAGCGGAGTGTTTGTTCATAATTTTGATTGGTCCATTTGTGATAACAGACCACATCTTGATGTGATGAGCTCTTAGACACATCTCCAGTCTGAAGCTCCAATCTTCATATCCAGCTATGGAGAAATCCTCACAAGCCCTAGCCATTTGACCTTCCATGACTTAGAGTAGATGATTAGCTAAATGCAAGTGCAGTATGCTGTGAAAACGTTTTCAAGATCTATTCAAGAAGACCACACAGAGATAATCTCTTGTGAATTTGAAACAATGGTCAAAATGAACCACCGCTCTGATACCACTTGTTGGTC
>JAPKLX010000678.1:10653-60001 GCA_026898415.1 Leonotis leonurus
TGGGGGGGGGGGGGAATACACCAATTCAAAACTTTTTAGGTTTTCTTGTTTAATACTTAAGTATAAGGCTTTAGCACTCTTAACAACTTAAGATAGCTTGAAGTAGTAAGATAAATCTTCTTATTAGGAAGATTAAGTCTCACTCAAATAATACCTTATATGTGAATGACAATAATCAAGAGACACAAACACAGATTTAGACTTGATTAAAGTTGTGTGCGGAAGTTTGTGGTTAATGCTCTTTTTAAGATGAAAACGTTTTCTTTCTTCAAGTAGTTAAGAACCCAGATTTATATATGAGTATGAAGAAGATGATGGAGAAGTAAAACAGAAAGTAAAGAACACAAGAGTTAACGTGGTTCGGGATAAACTTCCCTACGTCCACGGCTCGATCAAGACTAGATCGAAATCAACTAAAGTCTCCTTTCTTTTTACTCGTTGAGTACGAGCCACAAGCTTTATCACAACTAGATAAATACTTGTGAATACACTTCTTCTTCCTAAGATCGAAAACTACAATCTCGGAATAAAACAGGATCAAAACTAGATCCTAACTTTGGGTTTTGAAACAAACAAATTTCTAGAAAACAATAACTTCAAGAACTGTAAACACTCAAGAGAATTCTTGATTTTGGAGTGCTTTGAACGTTGAAAGCTTGAAGTAATTTGAGTAGAGTAATGGCAGTTTTTCGCTTGAATTCTCGTACTTCTTTCTGGAGATGAAGGTGGTATTTATAGCCTCTTTGAAGAAACTATCCGTTGTAGAAGAAGAAGTCCTTCTTCATTGCATTAATGACTGCATTAAATGCATGGCAGTGTTGTTGAAACACGCGCTGTCAATATGAGAGTGGTTACCACCTTTCATGAGGTTTCCCAATGTATTGCCATACTGGGAATGATTCACCGTACTGAGATATTGATATTCTTGTACTTCATTCCTTAAAGCATGCTGTTGATGTGACAATACAAGGAGTGGTTGACTTGTGACAAATTTAGGTATGTCGGCAGTCCACCGTAGTTACCGTGAGGAGCAGCTTGATTTTAATGTCATAGCAGCTCGCTGACTTTTGTGTTGAAGCTTCATCTCATTCTTCTTTAACTTGAAGCAACCAGATCGTTCTTAGAATCATACTATCTGCTATATGAATGTTGAGATGATAAGATCGTTTTAGCATACAAACGATCTGTTGCAGAATATACTAGTTGATTGTACTTCTTATGAACGCGCTGCATCATCCTCTAAAAGTGTCTTGAGAACAATCTTGTTGAGAAATTGTAGCAGCGGGCTGTTCCTTCTTTCACAACGAGCTGCCAAATGACTCTAGGTCGAGCTCCTATCAAGTAGTTTATTCTAAAGGAAATCAGATCGTTATAGGTGTTTTGAAACTTCAAAACATCTTTTACATTTGTGATCTGATAAAACATAATCTAGAAATGACACTAAAGCAAGCAAGATGGAATGACAGCTCGCTGCAATTACGAGAAGCAGATCGTTAATTACCTGGAAAACGATCTGCTCTCTGTTTAACGAGCTGACTTACATGAGGGAATAAACACTTGCAATAATAACTATCATTGTGTCCAGGATATCTAATACAACAATAAGACAGATCGTTATTTACTTTTAACAAAACGATCTGCTTCTTTTATACTTAAGATAATCCTTAATAGATGACAATGACTATTAGGTTTCTAAAAACAACAAAGTGTAGTTTCGAGTTGCATCATCAAAACCAATATAAATTTCTGGGGTTCCCAAGAAAAACATTTGTGCATAAATTAAACATGACCCGGCATGATGTTACTCTTATATAGGTTATGTCCCGGGCCTTTTACCACCGACGGATCATAAATATTCAGTCAAATAGGGCTCGGTGAACCGTACACCCTAACATAGCATGAGTCAAAACCCGATGGTGATCAACCCACCGCAGTAGAGACTAAGTGATCACAGTCCTTAAATCGACGTGTTAGGCCGAATAAGAACCCCCGACGGTCGATAAGAGCATTAAACAGTCGATACCTTCGTGAAAACATTTTAACAGAGATCCATGCATTTTTCATTTAGAGAAAAGAGCTTAATAACTCAAAATATGTATATATCCCCAACATTTCACCGATGATATTCCTCGATTACGGGAAAACCGTAAATCCTTATGAGCTCCAATTTCAGTGCTAGGTACCTGTCAGTCATAGGGAATATATTTTGGCTTTAATTTCCAAAAAGGAACTATAGATAAGTAGTACTAAATTTTTATGCTTAATAATATTCTTTTTATCACGTAATAAATTAATTTGGCAGCAACCGGGCTTTCAAACGACTTTGGCCAAGAAGGCAAAAATAATCAGTGCAATATTCTTTAGTGAAATGTTCAAAGAAATCATGTATGCATGCAACTTCATTTTTACTTCACCTAGAAGTAACGTTGCCTTTTCTCGATTTTAAGAAAAACCGTTCGATAAAATTTAGTCCAGTTTATTTTGAAAAATCCTATATTTTTTTCTTTATACAATGACTATAATATTGATATAGCTTCGGTCATGCATGGAAAAACTATTTTTTTTAACGACGTGCTTAAACTTTAAAAATTTTTAGCGGTTGCATACGAAATCCCTTTTAAGTAAACCTAGTGCCAAAAATTTTCTTTTAAAAAACTCTACGCAAGGAGTATAATATGTATATACTTTTGACTTTTGCATGAAAAGTTCATTTTTTTAAATAAACT
The DNA here is from genome assembly GCA_026898415.1 of Leonotis leonurus. Classification (NCBI taxonomy): domain Eukaryota; kingdom Viridiplantae; phylum Streptophyta; class Magnoliopsida; order Lamiales; family Lamiaceae; genus Leonotis; species Leonotis leonurus. The sequence continues at coordinate 13,380 of JAPKLX010000678.1, forward strand.
TTTTAAAAAGCTTTCCCGGTCTGCCAAATTAACATGGTAGGTCCTAATAGGCTCTAGGTTTTTCCTAAAATTCTTATTTCGTCATACCTAGGTCCCTTAATAGTTAGAACACTTATAAGTATAATTTAGAAATTAGCGGAATATTACAATTGTCTTCTTGATCTCTCTCCCTTGGTCGCCTCTCTCCTACGTTTATGAAGTCATCGTCCTCATATTCAATCTCAGGCTCTTCATATCTATCGGCACAAAGAAAAGGTCCGCCACCTCTTCCTCCTCTTCCTCCTCCATCGTTGTTTCTGTGACTTCTCTGCTCAAACTCCCTAGTGATGCGTTCATGTACCCCTTCAATCTCCCTTGTGACGAGCTTCCCTAATTCAGTCTTCAAAGCCTCGAATAAGAATTTGTTCTAAGGCGTCAACTCTTCTTCTTCTTTATTGTAGTCGTCCCTTGGGTTGGATCCACTAGTTTCCGTTCTCTTAGACATAACTGTTGAACAAGGGTTAGAAATAAAAGAAACAAAAAAAACCTCACAACCTCACAAACGCTCGTGTATCACTCGAGATGAATCACTCAGCACTCGTGTATCACTCAATAATATGGCTTTTTTTTTCTGCACTCTAATAATCTCACTCTCTCTTGCCTTTTTCCACTCAAATTCTCTCTCAATGAATCAAATTCGCAGGCTTTAATGACAGAAGATTCCATAATAACATATAGTATGCACATGAATTGATACGATTCTCGATGGTATGGAGAATCAAACATGCAAACGGAAGATTGAAAATAGTATTTAAATCGATGGAATATCCCAAAACCTCTGAATCTAACCCTAAAAGTGATATAGATTAATAGGATGCCTAAATCCCAACGAGATAGTTGATGCAACAACTCGGGAAAGATGAATAACACACAACGAGGGATGGTAATCTCGTTGATACGCCGAATGATAAACTCGTCTTGTCAAAACCAAGAGGAACTCGAAACTCTTAAGAGAGAAATAAAACTCACGAAATTGAATAATGATCAAAGTCTCCTTCGTCCAATACATAATAAGCCTATTTATAGGCGGAAGATAACTCCTAATCTATAAGGAAATAACTGAAAAGGCTATGTATAACGAAATAACTAAAAACCTATCTATAAGGCAACAAAGCCCATGTTAGTTAATTAACTTTGAGATCCAGCCCATTCGCCACAATAAGATTCATTTTTCTTGGGCTGCTTGGTCCAATCTCTCCAATGGGCTTCGTGGATAATTCTCGGTCCCATACTTCTTGGATTAAGTCCATTAAGCTCTCCTTGAATTTCGTAGCTCGAGCTCTTGTGATTGGCCCAACAGGAACACGCACCGAGTCTGGAATCAATGAACCTTGGGTTGCACGGGCTGCATCATGAATGTGTTGGGAACCCTTCACAAAATTTAGTTTTGATAATGTTCTTTCGAAATACACTTAGAATTATTTTATGTTCTGTTTGCTAGATCCAACTTGTTCTACATGTACCAGATCACTATGTTGTAAAGTGAATTTGATAGAGAACAAGTCTTAGACCAGGTTAGCTGATGAATTAAAGTGTAAAGGATTTTGTCCTATAGAAGTCACCTGGTTAGATAGTCTTCTGTTTGAAGAAGCAGACCAGCACACCAGGAAGCAAATAGACGATTTGTTCATAGGTCACTCAATCTGATTATAAGAAACTTGATTCAACTATTGTCAACATTTCTTGGAGCAAGTTCTGTACCAGATCATTTTTGGACCAGATTGGACTTGATATGGTTGACCAGATCATCTCTTTAAGAGTGAACCTATTTTGGAGCAGATCATCTCAGTCATCTGGTATACGACCTGTTACTGGATGCACTTAGAGCGAATCCCATCTGATTTGCCACATCATCAAATCTCATGGAGAAGGAAAGTCTATCAAATAAAGAGATCAAGAAGGAAGGAGAATTAATTGGAGCATGAAGAAGGAAACAGATCAATCAATCTATCTGCTTTCCATAAATTAGAGATTCGGTCAATTATTTCTACAAGACTAGAGGAGATATTCTAGGATTCATTTCTCTTGATTGTCAATCAACATTTATTATACGCCAATCAAGTCCAATGGTTAGAATTTAAATTCTACACCTATAAAAGCTTCAAACAATATCTGGAAGAGGACGAGACGATTGATGAATTGAAAATTTACGAAGTTGTTACTCTACCGAGAAATCTACTCAACCATTGAAGCATTCAACGAGAGATTTCAACATTCTAGATCGTGTTCTAAACCGTTCATGATCAAAATCACACCAAACTCGATTTAAGTCTGTCTTACTAAGAAGTAGAAGGAAGATATCTTCGCTAGCTAGTAGTTTTCTAGTGGATTAATGTCAAGATACCTTGTAGCAGATCTATCTGCAAGTTGTAAAGGGACACGACCGTTATTCGTGCAAAAGTTTCATTCTAGTTGTGATTGGAACTTGTGGCTCGTTCTCAGCGAGTATAAAGAAGAGAGTATCCTAGTAGTGGATAACCAATCTAGTTTTGATTCGACCGTGGATGTAGGGTAGGGGGTTTCCCGAACCACGTAAAAACAACTGTGTGCTTTACCATAGACATTTTACATTTCAGTTGTTTATTCACTAAACCAACACTCGCATTCAACTTGCATATCTTTAATCAATCTGTTAATCGAACATAAAATAATTCTAAGTGTGTTTCGAAAGAATATTTTGTTTGATAACAAGATCACTCTTGTTGTCTGTTTAGTGTAACTCACAAGAGAGACTTTGTTTGGACAGATCATCAGTCGATCTGGTTATCGATCTGGTCTGTCAAATCTAAGCAATATCCTTCGAGAAAGCTTACTCTCTCTAAATTAAATTTTCAAGTAAACTGAAAAGTTTGTATTTAGTGTATTCCCCACCCCCATACACCAAACCTTGCTCTTTCGGGACCAACAAGTGGTATCAGAGCAGTGGTTTAAAAGATCATTGTTTCTGTTTCACTAGGTTGAAACCTACGTGGTCAACTTGAATAGATCTAGGAAAACCTATTTTCATTCACGCGCATACTATCTGTCATCATGGAATCCTCTGTTATTAGAACTTGTGAAGAATTTTCTATCCAATGATATAAAGAATGGAGCTTTAGAATCAAAACTTGTTTGAAAGCTCATCATTGCTTGATGTGAAAAGTGATAGAAGAAGGTCTACTGACGATTTACGAGGAGAAGTGTTGGGAACCCCATAATATTTAGTTTTGATGATGTTCTTTCAAAACACACTTAGATTTTATTCTACTTGCCAGGTCTTAATTTGTTCTAAACTATATCAGATCACTAATGTATAAAATGAATCAGATTGAGAACATGATCTTAGAGAATAACTTAAATATGTAAGGGATTAAAATCATATAGAAGTTATTCTGTCATTTTTAATTTATGCACAAATTTTACTTACTTAGCATTGAAAACGTATGTTAGAAATTTTAGTTATAAGTTATAATTAAGAATGAATTTGAAAGTTTTAGTAAATTTTCGAACCTTAAACTCCTCCCAATATCGCTGTCTCACGTCCTCAGGCGTGAGCTTCCAACTGTATCCAGTCGGGTTGGGAACTATCTTAAATAGTTCCCAAATGTAATCTTCCGGGTCGGCATGTAGGTAAAATCCCCTACATAAGTAATTTTAGATTGATTTATGTTAGATTTTTGAATAACTAATTAAATAATTGTCAAAATTGAAGATGTGATTGCATTTACGTACCCCAGCTCACTCACAGAAGACGGACGGGTGATGTGTATACCACCAATATGGTGGCTCAGACCGGTCCCGGACTCATATCCAGACGATGAGCCCGGGGAACTACCCCTACCAATGGATAGAGGAGATCGTCGTTAACCCCTACCACGAGGATTACCCACGTCATCTCGTGGAGAACCTCGCAGACTCGAAGACATCTATTATGTTGAAAATAAATAAATAAATAAATAAGATTCATGATAGGCAAATGACGTATACGTAGAAGTTTTATATTGAACATATAACAAGTTGCATTTATAATAAATAAGGTAAAATTCGAATGTGTTAAGTTTTCTACACAAAGTGTTAATCTTCGTCCTCTTCATCATTCTCATTTTCATCTTCCCCGTCCTCATCTACATAGTCATCCTCGTCATCTTCATCTTCTTCTTCGTCATCTGAAGCTTCATCCTCTTCATATTCATCATCCTCGTCATCTTCTTCTGTTTTGAGAACATTATCAGAATCTTGTTGGTCATCATCTTCTTTAATTTCTGCATGTTCACCATCTCGGTGAACTGATGTAGTATCATCTACATCTACAGTAGTTACCACATTAGCGTCATCATCCTCCTGAAACGGTGACTCCAACGTAGACACATCCGCTCGAGACTCATCGATAGTGGCCCTTACCTTTATAGAACAAGCTTCCCACCAGTCTCTACATTGTTGGTTCATACTCGGATATGAACAGTAATACACTTGTGTAGCTTGAATGACTAACACAAATAGTTCATATTTTCTAAGTCTGCGTGTATGATTTACAGACACTAATTTGAACTGAGTATCAACCCTTGTATACCAGCTGGAGAGGTGTCAAACCAGTCACACTTGAACATAACAACCTTTTTATTGTATAATCTTGGGTATGCGAGCTCGCACACTTCGACTAATTTTCCATAAAAATCTGTCTCACTCAAGTCCCCATAGTTACCAGCTTTTATGCACACACCACTACTCATAGTTGCTTTGTGAGTTCCATGTGATATCGTGTGAAATTTGTAACCATTCACCAAATAACCATGATATGATGTAATCATTGGTGAAGTTCCACGTGCAATGTCCCACATAACAGGATCAATTACACAATTTTGTACCTACATCACACACAAATTTATACTTATCAAGTTATGGAGTTGTATGTCCCGTATATATTACTTAATTATATAAATTCAAGTAGTTTAGTGAAAATTTGACTCACATAGAAACAAAACCATTCAGGAAATTCTGTTGACATTTTTTTGTCAATGTCCATGTCAGTTATCCATGGATTTGAGTGTCTGAGTTGTGATTCGTATTTGCTTCATACAAAAGTACATATTAGTTGATAAAAACTACACATTGCATTAAATAGTATTATTTGATTTGTAAAAGATTACTTGATATATGGATCGATCTCCATGCAATTATGGAGTACATATAGATGAGCAGCTCTGTATTCCCTTGGATCCAACGATCTTTTGGTTGTCTTTCCAAAACCAGTTCCAGCAAGTTTGAATACAAAAGGCAAATTTGATTGATCTTGTACCCCACTAGTAGAACATCTTCCAACGTAGTTGCGAGACACCTCTCTATGTATTGTACTGATATGATCCTCAAAATAATAGGAACAGAAAGCAGTGGCTTCCTCCACTAAGTATGCATTACATATCGATCCTTCAACGCTTGCTTTGTTCTTGACATTATTTTTTAGTTTTCTTAAATATCTGTATTGAAATGATTCATTTAGAAAGCATCAAACAATAGTGAATTATTTAGAAAACATTAAACACAACTGATTTAGTTTGAAGTAAATCTCAAATGGGTACATCCATCGATATTGGACTGGTCCTCCATCTCTTGCCTCGTCAGCTAGATGGATAGGCAAATGTTCCATTGAGTCGAAGAAGCTTGGTGGAAATATGCGTTCAAGCTTACACAAAATCAATGGGATGTTACTGTTAAGTGTCTCCATGTCCTCACTCTTTATGTTTCGTGATGTCAAATCACGAAAGAATAGACACAACTCAGTTATGGACTTCCAAACAGCTTGTGGGAGTAGTTCTCGAAATGCAATGGGTAGTATGCGCTGCATGAAAACGTGACAGTCGTGGCTCTTCATCCCAAACATCTTAAGTTTACTCATGTCTATACATCTACCCATATTTGAGACGTAACCGTCAGGAAACTTAAGGCCTTTCACCCACTCACACAAGACTTTTCTCTCCTTTTTGTCAAGTGTATTGCATGCCTTATGATATTTATTTGTATACTGGTCACGCATCAGCTCTGGTCTATGACAATAGAGGTTGAGTTCCTGCCTAGACTTTGCCGTGTCTTTTGTCTTGCCTTGGACATTCATAACAGTATTGAAAATGTTGTCAAACACATTCTTTTCAATATGCATAACATCTAAATTGTGTCGAATGAGCAGAGAACTCCAATACGGAAGGTCCCAAAAGATGCTCTTTTTGCGCCATCTAGTGGTAACTTGTCTTAAGATGCGCTTGTTATTATCATCATAATCTTCGGTTACCTTTACTAGTCCCAAATCTTCAATCTGATAAAGTATCTCTTCCCCTGATCTCCTCTCCAGATGATCATCTGCAACAATCTTATTATTTCTAAAGGACCTCATATTCCTCCTGAACTGGTGATCGTAAGGTAGGAACTTGCGATGTGTATCAAACCATGATTGCTTCCGGCTATGTGTTAAAGAGAATGCTTCTTTTTGTTCCATGCATCGAGAACAAGCTAATCTTCCAGCTGTACTCCAACCAGACAACATCGAGTACGCTGGAAAATCACTAATGGTCCACATCAATGCTGCGTGCATCTGGAAGTTTGTTTTTCTTGAAACGTCATAAGTATGGGCACCTACTGTCCACAATTGATTGAGTTCAGATATAAGTGGTTGTAGGTACACATCTATCTTATCTTTTGGATTTCTTGGACCAGGAACAAGCACTGTGAGAAACATGTGTTCTTCTTTCATGCACAACCACGGAGGTAAGTTATAAGGAGTAAGGATAACAGGCCAGGATGAGTACTGTTGTCCCGATTGACCGTATGGTTGAAAATCATCTGTTGACAGTCCTAATCGTATATTCTGTGGCTCCACTGCAAAACCCGGGTATGTCACATTAAAGTGCTTCCACGCCGGAGAATTTGCAGGATGGCGTATAACACCATCATCAGCTGAGGTTGAATGCCGGATCATGTCGCCGGTTGTAGCTTTAGATGTATACAACCTTTGTAAACGAGGTGTTAAAGGGAAGTAGTACCTCTTCTTAAAGGACACTTGTTTACGTCCCCAACTCCTATCTTTGTATCGACTTTCATTGCATAATTTTCAATTCACAAGATGAGAATCCCCCTCCCAATAGATCATGCAATGATTCCTACATGAATCTATCTTTTCTACAGGTAAACCCATTGCCCGTATCAATTTCTGTGTGCTGTAGTAATTCATGGGCACTTTGTGGTGATCTGAGAATGCTTCATTTAATAACACACACATCTCGTTGAAATACTTTTGTGGCATCCCAGAACAGGCCTTCAAAGTCATAAGACGAGCCACAAAAGAAAACTGAGTGTGGTTCTTACACCCAGGGTATAACTCTTGATCGGCAGCGTCCAACAACTCGTACATCAACTTTACTGTAGCGTTTGGATCTTCCTCTATGTCTGGTTTGTTAAAATTGGGACCCCCGAGATCATGAACAATTGCGTGGTATGTCCCGTATTCTTCTTCGGGTTCTACATCTACGTCGACACGTGTTTCTTGAGCATATGAAGGTATTTCATTTTCACCATGAAACCTCCAGATCTCGTAACCCTGTGTCAAACCCTTTTTAGCGAGATGAAGCTGTACAACATCAGTACTTTTAAAGTATATATTCTTACACTTCACACACGGACACTTAATTTTTTCTCCATCCATTAACTGAGGCTGACTACTTGAAAATCTTAAGAACTCCTCAAGCCCACCAAGAAAGTGTGGATTAAATCCCCCATTCGGAAGTAAACGGAGATACATTTAATCTCGACTCATTTTTATAACCCTGATTATTAATAAGTAGTATTGAAATACGGAAACAAAGTTAAATTAGTTACGGAGAGGGCAAGACTATTAGTTTTATATTAATTAAATTACACATATAATAACGACATAAGGAAATAGTTTTTGTGATAATGAAAGGAGATTGCTTTATATAAGTTGAATAGAGAAGTTGAATCATTTGGAGTTGAATAGAGAAGTTGAATCATTTGGAGTTGAATAGAGAAGTTGAATCATTTGGAGTTGAGTATAGAAATTAAATTATTTGGAGTTGAATAAAGGGCGAGAATGTATTGGTAAATTATTTGGACTTTAATAGAGAGAGAGAATATCCTTACGTTTAAAATGTTTTGTACATCATTGATTTGCATTTATGAATTACATGTTCATGCTTAGATTGTTTGATGCTACACATTTGGAGATCACAATCATTTGAGTCATTAATTAGGGTTACATGTTAGAATCAAGATTTTTATATGCAATTATTTAAACTATTTAAGTAATTGTGTCTAATCTAACCAAGTCAGCTAAGGTCATCAAACTATCCCAACATGCATGTCATATATATCGAAATACAACGAGGTTCGTAGAACAATTACTGATCATATTGGGAGAAGATCCTTAAGACATAATCAAAATCTATCCCAAAGGGAGAAGATCCTTAAGAAATTAATTATGTCTATCCCAATGTCATAATATATATATATATATATATATATATATATATACACAGCAATTATTAATCTAAATTAAGATAATTAATAATCTTAAACAAACTTGACCTAAACAATTTATTACGTCTAACCAATTATATTTAATTACCTAAATTATAAATAATTAACCTAAGTAATTAAAGAGCACATTATTATAATTTAATTACCTTTCACCGAAGTAGGCAGCGCCGGAGCGGCAGAATGCGGCTACGAAAGGCTGAGATAGGAGTCGGGAGGCGACAGGAGTAATTGAATAAACTCTAATTAAACAATTTAAACATATAATTAAACTAACGCTCAATTAACAAAATAATACTAATTAACAATTTAAACTAATTAATTAAGAATTTAAACTAAGATATACTAATTTACATCAAGTAGACAAATTAGCCAATTATCCTTAACACTAACACTAACTAAACTAATTTGTTATGGATTAATTACAATAATTAGAAAAATTATTCAAATTAGTCAATTAACTAAATTAATTAACACTAATTTGTTAAGGATTAATTAATTAATCATCCTTAACCCTAAGTAATTTAGAAAATAATTTATTCAATTATTCAATTAACTAAACTATAAACTAATTTATTCATTTAAATAAATTAAAACTAATTAATCAAAAATTAGGTTTAACAAATTAATCAATTATCCTAATAAACTCTACTAACAAGTAATAAATCAACAAATTCAATAATTAAATATAATTCAACTAATTAAATCAATTTATATCAAATTAACAAATTAAATATATATATCAACAAATTAAATAATTAATCCTTAAGTAAATAGCATAAATAAAATACCCTAACAATATCCTAATTAACATAATTCAACCTACTATAATTAATAAAATACCCTAATTAATTCAACTTAATTAGTTAATTATGTATAATTATCAAATAACCTAATTGAAAATACCCTAATTAATTAGTTAATTAGGTCTAACATTACACAATTACAAATTGTTTAACATAATTACCAATTGTCTAACACACTTAACACGATTAACAATTACACAATTTAATTGTCAAACACAATTAACAATTACAAATAATTAATTAACAATTATAATTACACAATTAACAATTTAATTAAAAATTCTCCAACAAATGATCTAACACAATTATACAATTAACAATTTAATTAAACAAAATTAACATACAAATTAACATACAAAATTAACATACAAATTAACATACAAATTAAACAAAATTAACAATGTAAGAAAAAATTCAAATTACTTACCTGCAGAGGGCGGCAGTTACGGGGAGAACTTCGGGCGGCGTCGGCAACAGCGGGGAGAGGTGGCGGCAGGCAGAGCAGGCGCGGGGGAGGGGCGGCACAGCTTCAAACGACGGACAAAAATGAAAAATAAAGATAGAAATAGAAAGAGGGGAAGGAAAATGGAGGGATTGGACTTACTTGGGAGTATTAGGGCGGTGGGAACTCCAAATCGCCGGTGGGGATGAATTTTAGGGATGCAGCGTCTGTAATTCGCGAAATGGAGAAGACGACTGATTTAAAGGGCGGGACGACGGATTGGACGATGGAGCAGTCCGTCGTCCACTTAAAAATGAAAAAAAAAAATATATATATATATATTAAAAGCTAACGACGGACTGGACGACGGAATGTGCTAACGACGGACCAGTCCGTTGTTAACTTTGGCGCCTACTTACGCGCCAAAAAAAAGGTCGCTAGTCCGTCATCAGTCCGTCGTTAGCCAAATTCATTAGAGTCCGTCACCAGTCCTTCGCCAGCGGACGACTGAGAGTAATTCCGTCGCCAGTTTAAGGTTTTTTTATAGTGGTTGAAGAACACTATTTATTGACTAAAATAAATATATCCGTTGAACTTCAAACGATCATATTAATATATATTACTAAAATAATAATAATATAATTTAAAATATTTTCTAAACCCATATCATCAAATAATTACATTGGATTTTTATAGCCCATTCCATCAAATAATATTTATTGGTGGGCCATTGTATAAAATTTTTTACTCTATATTTTATTGTATTTTGATGGGCCCATTAACATTCCACATAGTTTGGTTTGTGCAACTAGTTTGTCCAATTTTTAATAAAAACTTATTTTTTATTTCTCCATTGGTAAAGCTAAAATATAAACCTAGTATAAATTGCCTGTTGTAGACACCCTTATACTAGAGAAAAAAGAGATTGATGTGGCCCAAGGCTCGATGGTGAGGAAGAATGACAGAAAGGACAGAGAAGTCTTGTTGCATTCTCTCACACTTTTCAACCTCCTGCACATGCAAATAAAGTATTGTTATATGCCCTTAATGGAACAATATGAGAGTTTGCGTTCGCAAGATCCACAAGTTTAATAATTAAAATAAAATAAATATTTCTAAACAAAAATACCACACATGAACAAATTGAACTGCGGAATTAAATTAATACCTCTTCCTTCGCAAATCCTCCGCTTTTGGAGAGACGATTTGAATCATTGGCTATGAACCGCAATCCACTCCGATGAGTCGTATCCGACCTTTGAAATTTCTAACTTATGGTTCTCACCTACAATCTGACTATTGTGTGGGAGATAATCCGTCGGGATTTGTCAAAAGGGAAAAATTGAATTTCTGAGGTTGAAATACCTTGAATTCGAAAAATACATACTGAAGGTGTACTGTTGTAGGCGAAAACTCCCACGAAAGGTGTAGTGTGTGTGGCCGATTTTTACAACTCGATGAAGTGAAGTAATTGGCCTCCACCCCTTTTATTTCCCGCATTTAAGATTCTTAAATCCAATAATTAATCGAGTTCACTAACAATTCAAAATTAATTATTATGTTTATTCGTGAGTGATCCGGTTCAAACCTTAATTATTATATATGGAATAGATTTCAACCAACCGAGTTTTTTATATAATAAACAATTTTGAACGTATTACATGGATTTAATCAACTCAGGGTTTACCAAGACGCGATTCCAAGCGACAACAATCAAGTACTTCTCGTTACACCAATCACCACTACCCAAAATATTACTGGGTTACGAAAAACTAGCAAGTGCAAATGAATCAAAACACTGCATAATCAGCCGCATATACTAATGTCATAATCACATATTAAGAAATAAATAATTTTCGAGACCTCGTTCTTATCAACAACACGAAGAACTTATTTCACTGTGAAACCATACAATATTTATATCATTTCACTGGCTAAGGTTAGCTCTCACATCAAATGATAGCGCAACCTTTAGAGACTAAACTGTCCAAGTCTGTCTAAGCTCTGAACTTTATTCTATAAAGGAGTCGACTATGTTACCTGTTTAGCCTATTTTTGTTCGTCTAAACTCGTATATTCATCATTTTTATTCTCGTGGTTTTTCCATTTTTCTTAGTAAGTTGGGCTCGATTTACGCTTCATTTATGTTTCAGGATCACAAGTTCAAACAAGTGCTAAAGTTGGAAAGGAGACGAAAAAGAGTCGAGAAAAGACGAGAAAATAAAGATAAAGGCCGAGAGCACTGCTTCATTTGTCTATAAATCAGTTCATTGATGCTTCACTGATTCATATTTGTTGGTCAAATTCTATTTTTATTTATGTTACATATTTTCTTATTTCTGTGCAGGACACCATATCTCAGTTAAATTTTGATACTTGCTTTATGTTTGCCCGATCATAAGACAACCACACTTTTACCTGTTTCAGGTGGTTGTTGCTACTACTGCTTTTGGAATGGGTATTGACAAATCGAATGTCCGAATGATCATTCATTATGGTTGGCCACAGGTCTGTATCTTAAAATTCTATTTCTGACATATTTGTTGCATCTTTTTAGTTGGCCGCTGGCAAAATGTTGCAGAATTAGAATTAAATTTTTCATGCAAGTTTCGTTTACTGCAGTTGTAGGATTATGCCAGCGTTTATATAAATGCACTTCTGATTAAGTTTTTCTTTTCCCCTACATCTCTATCTTTTATGTATGATTTGTATTTCTGATTTTCATCGTTCAAAAATTAAAGTATTTTAGAGTGTTCCTTTTTTTCAAGTGATCTCTGTTTTGCTATTTGATACAGAGCTTGGAAGCATACTATCAAGAAGCTGGTCGGGCAGGTCGGGATAGAAAGTTAGCAGACTGTGGTAAATAAATTTTCTTTGTATGTAGCTTTTGGTTCTGAAAGACATGGAGCATTAGACAAACTGTTTTTCTGAAGCAGTCCAATATGCAAATCTTTCACATTCAAAAATTTATTTTAATGTGATTTGGGAAGTTAGTTGGAATTTATCTATCTTCTTATAACTTTATGACTTTTATATACTACATAGGGGGCTGAAGATGATTTTTCACACTTTTATGGTGAATATGTACCAAGTTGTGCATGTGATTCTAGAAAAAATTATTCAACTTTGGTAATAATCAATACAAAGTCGCAATTTTCCCTCAAATATCCATTGCAAAGTGATCCCTTTTGATTTAGAATAGTAAAATTTGAACATATCATATTGAAATATATATGTTTTGTTAAATAGATTTAGCCATTGAATTTATTATTCTTGGATCGATTAATTCTTTTTTTAGATTTCCAAAACATTGCACAATTATTAGATCTAAAAATCATGATATGTAGAAATAGTGATTAGCCTAACAAATCTTAAATAATATTTTTTTAATTATTTATATATGGAATGATTAGCCTAACAAATCTTAAATAATATTTTTTAATTATTTATATATGGAGTGATTAGTCTAACAAATCAGAACAACCCTCCGTTCCATTCAAAATGATCCTTTTTGCATTTATGTGTGTCCCATAAAGTTGGCCAATTTCCTTTTATAGTAATTATTTTGTACTTTAAGTGTATTAAGTAAACAAAAAGAAGGAGATCATCTTTATCTGCGTGCCGAAAAAAAGTGATCATCTTGAATGACACAGATGGATACCGTAGTAGTAGCACAACATCTTAATTAATTTTATTAGGTTAATATAATTTATAATTAATTACCTCTAATTCACAAATGTACATTTTAAAAAGAATAATATTTTAATACATGCTATGTAATATGTTGTCGGTGTGGCTTAATAATAATCTCGTGTTTCAAAGCATCATATATAATTATTCCATGTTGATTATCATTTTAAATTTAAAAAGATAATTTTTAGCATTTATTATAATGTTATTTCGTTATATAAATTATTTATAAATTTTGGAAAACCTATATGTATGACATGAAACTAACACGTGAGAATATATATAAAATTGACAGTATCACCAAAATCAAGACACTTGAATAAATAACACGGTCCAATTCTTTGATCCACACCAAATAACTAAAATTACAACATGTTATGCTACATTAATGACTTTTTAAAATTGACAGTTCATTTCGACCAAATTAAAATAAGATAAATATTTTAACATGTTGTGTAAATGTCATTACCATTTAAAAAGAAAAATGTAATTTTATAAATTTGTACATTTACTATTTCAAATTAATAATAATTATCATTCTTAATTTTATTGATTCATAACAATTATTGTGCATCGCACGAGTCGGGTAAAATTATAGTAATATGAAAAATGTATGAATGCTCCAAGAGTTTGGAGTTCATACTTCTGTACAACACTGTGTAACTTGATTACAGAATTAGCTCGGTTCTGGAGACGCGGGTAGGGCATGCAAAACAAGTTCGGAGGAAGGGTCGGGGGTCCTACGGGAAGACACTTCGATGCTCAAGTTAGCTTGTGTAGACTTAAGAAAGATGCGTAAAAGAACAAATGTTCGTTCTCTCTTGTATGTGAAGCAAATGATGGGTATATATAGTTTGGTATATAAAGGGTAGATCGGTAAAATACCTCAGACGTACTAGGTGTAAATATCACGTGTAAATGAACCTCGACCAATTATGGTTTACCACGTTGCAATGGTCCCCGTTTATGGATGTTAAGCACTTTCACCGCATAATTTTTTAATTCTGACATATGTCGGGTAGTATTATAAGTGTGACTATCATACTTAGCCGACCTTCTAGGATCAGACCCCTTAAGGCAGAATCCAGAGGTGACCAGTGCAGAGGTGAAGAATGCTCAGATCCCATCCCCTGGGCGTTCACCATAACAGAGTGCTCCTCATACCCTTACTCATCTATGTGTTTATCAAAGCTTAATTTATCCTTCGAAAATACCTTTCTTCGATAATGAGTTTCCCTTTCTCTTTGTAAAAGCGGTGCTGATATTATTACCTAACAGCTAGTCTCAGAAGTGACCTCTGTCATCTTATTAATCAGATCTTGTAAATGAGTTCTGGAAAAATCCCCCCTTTTTAGGGATTTTTTTTGGTAATTTCAAAGATTGTACCTTTGAGTACTGCGCTCTATCTTAATTATTGTCTGACATGTCGTGTAAGAATTTATAATTACCTTTTTGACAGTTGAGTACTGTACCCGTCTTTTGACCGTCCTATCCTTGGGGATTCCATCCATCGCTCAATCCCAGCCACTAGATTAAAAAGCTTTCTTCTATCCTAACACTACACGTGTCGATTCTACTCAATCTTTGTTACGTGTGTCTGCCTATAAATCAATGCCTTAGCGCATTTCTCTGTTATACCTTCTCTACTCTCTACATCTGACTCTTCGATCTTCAAAGACATCCTTCCTCTTGCACTTATATATGTTTTATTATGTAACAATCTGATTTTGATTATCTTCATAAGATCCAACTAAACTATTAGCATATTTCATGTTTTTATCTTCTTTATTCAGGCATGCAACCTGTAAAATCTTACTCTCATGAAAGGATCGAAATTTTTTTAAACTTTTTATGTATCCCAAAATAGAAATGTTTACACTCTACTGATTTTCTCTCCTCCTCCTTATTCTCTTTGAATAATCGAAAATGTTGCGCTTAGCCAACCTTCATATCTAGGTTTGCATGACCTTTAACTATTAATCCTACTTTTTATTCCTCTACAAGGTTCTTTGTATCGAAGTGAGTATTCATCATTTCATTCTTCTTATTGTTGGGTAGATATTACTATACCTAAAAAACTCAAGAAGACTGCTAGATAAAGAGCTGCTAAGATTATGGCTGAACAGGACCTTGCTGAGGCCGAGCAAGAGCGGAGGGAAAATGAGTTGACTTCTCTGCGACAACAAGTTAAGAACCTTCACGGTCTGCTGGATGACCTCGAAGAAGAGGTGCAAATGCAGGGACAACTTTTCGAATAAAACATGCAGACGCTAGCGGACGAGCATGTTAAGTACAACAAAAAAATTCTGTAGATGGCATCTGAGTTCTACATAAGGGGTTTTGAATCGGGCAAAGCCTCCTTAGACAACAGTGTCTTAATTAGCGGAGAAAAAGCTGGGGTGGGTAGAGCTCTACCGTGATGATATTCTCCACTCCCCCCCCCAGTCAGAGACTGCTTCATTGCATTGTCGTTGACTTGCTAGAGGCCTAACTCTACTCTCACCAGTGTCACAGACTGCTTCATCGCATTGTCATGATCCCTTAGCTCA
Organism: Leonotis leonurus; assembly: GCA_026898415.1. NCBI lineage: Eukaryota > Viridiplantae > Streptophyta > Magnoliopsida > Lamiales > Lamiaceae > Leonotis > Leonotis leonurus. Next base: position 29,423 of record JAPKLX010000678.1, read on the forward strand.
CTGGGCCATTGATATAATAATGGCCACTTGTGAGAAATTGGGCATGTCTGACCGTTAGAGCGAAGTGAATGTCGACAAGGTTTTGTTGAATCTCTTGAATGATCCCCCAACTCTACCAAAGGATCCCAAACACGGAGAGGCTTACCTCTGGTACAAGGATGTATTGAAGCATGGAGCCCAAGAGTTTCTTCAAGCGGATCCTGCCGCTTCTGAAACCAACCCACTATGGGGGTTTGTCCCCTATCCCGTGCTCATGTGGGCCTCTAATTAGGTTAACAAGTTATCCCGACTTCTGCACTCGGTATAATAATTATCATACTATTCCTTTTTATGTATTTATGTTCTGCATTTATGATATCTGCCTATTAATTTCACTTACGTACAGATTGAAGGTAAAGACAATGTGATAATTTCATGCTTCTAGGCTTAACTCAGCCAACCTTTTACTCATATTCATCTTTTTATATCAGGAGGCACGTGGATCTCATCCGCCAGAGGACCGTCCATCCACTTCAAATGGAACTTTCGTAACGACGCCAAAGGCCGTGGTGGGGACCCAACGAAGCATCCCTGGATCTGAGGAGAGTAGATGCTGAAGCTCTCCATCCAATTTCCCTAATCTCAATATGCCATATATGGGTCGGCTCCGTGTTGTAGTCAATGATGTTTGGGAGTTCCAAAAACAATTTACTTCTTTTTTTTATTTATCAAAAATACTCTTTATTTTATGTTTGCTCATGCCTCTATTCAATCATTTTGAACTGATTATGCATTTTGTCTTATATTAATATGTTATGCCATGCTAACCTCAACTGAGCCTTTTGTCCATATTAGTTTGCTTGCGTATGACTGTTATTTTTTGCACTGCTTTATTTACTTCATGCATTTATCTATTCGCTCGTACGTTTCCTTTTTAAACCACATACTTTCGACTCTTGAAAACAAGAAAAATATCTAATAAGGATTTCGTGCAAGATTTTCATATCTGTAATATCCATGTCTGCATATTTAGGATCTTTATCCCTTTTTAAAAATTTAAACAAGGGAGAGTCTTTCAACAAACCACAAAAAAAATGTAGAGTTCTAATAAAAATTTATGCATAATATTCTCTAAAGAGAAATAGTGTTCTAGAGTCAGTCTTGAGGAATCTCAATCCTCTTTGATTCTTCTAAGTAACTTAAGTGAGCCTACTCTGCCTTTTGGCTAAATTTTCGTTGGTCATATTTTCTTTTATGTCTTATCCTCACCTTGCAAGCTAAGCTTTTCTTCCTCCTGCACCTCTATTGCCGGTTTCTGATTCGACATTGTTTTCTTTGTTGCTACATGCTTCTCTATTTATTTTTACCTTTTGCCGTCCGTTTCTCGAGAAACCTCTTGAATTGTGATTGCTTTTCTTCTTTCTTATTCCGTTTTTACAGCCTGCAAATAGCATCTGTGAGACATGCTCTGATCTCCCAGAACCTGTCCCACCATGTTCCCCACGGGAAATTTCATTTTCATGTAATAGGTGGACACTACCGCCTGAAAAGCATTCAAAGTCAGTCTGCCCAGGATCACATTGTATGTAGAAGGCATATCCATTATGAAAAATGTTACTGGGCTCGCCAATCTTACCTCCTCTTCCCCCAAGAAAGTTGTGAGAGTGACACAAAGCCTAGTGGGATCACCATCTCCCAACAAATCCATGAAGAACTGTAACCACAAAGTTGAGTTATGCATTCTTTTTCAATTGATTTAAACAGGTGATGAACATGACATTCACCACACTTCCCGTATCAATAAAAAATCTTTTCACATTGCACTCTTCAGTCATGGCTATGATCACCAGAGCATCTCCATTGGACCTGAGTGTTGATACTTTGTCCTTTGATCCAAAATATATTGTAGGAAAAGTTTTTGTTATCAGAATTTCCATTACTTGGGTCTCATCCCCTTCTCCCTTCATCGTGGTATAGCCCTCTTTGGCTTTATCATAACCATCTGAGGAAAAACCTTCATAAATCATGTTAATAGTTCGCCTCTGCTAACTGTTTTCTGGCAGAGTTGGTGGGTGTTCTAGGGTCTTTCCTTTGCCATCCCCCTCTTTCCTCATTTTTTCATTCTTGTCCGATTCATTTCACACGTATTCCAGCAAATGCCCTTCCCTTATCAATTTTTCAATTGCTGCCTTTAGATTGCGACAGTTATTAGTAGTATTGTCGGAGCTCAGTCGTTATCACTCTAACAAGATAAATTTATAAACCGATACTCTTCACTAGGTTTCGCTAGTGGCAAGTATAGGGTCGATCTCACAGGGAGTTTGTGGATTCCTCTCTCGATGTCACAATTTGGGGTTTTGATTCGGGTCTTGCCTTGGGCAAGTGGTGTAACCAAGCAGAATTGTAAAAGCTGTAAAAGTAAATAACTGAAAAGAAAACATTAAAATAGTTAAATGAGAATGTAACTTGTCTTGGGTTAGAATCCTTGAGTGTTGACTTATGTCTTGATCATCGATGAAAAGTTGTTCGTTGTTTTGTCATTTCATCGGTTAAGAGCGAGCATAAGAACGGAGTTTTACTCCTACCACCCAAACGCATCACTCAGGAAGCCCCTTTTTTAATCGTCACGTAGCCACAGAAGCACTGCTCAGCACACCTTTTCAGCTAAAAGGGTAAGGGTTATTCACTCCCTATCCCCCTTGCCCAAGATTGCTCCTGGACCAAGCTTACTCCGATGTACCCGAATAGGCATTCGCGGGGAACACAGCAACCATGGGCACACCATCTCAGACGCCCGTCCCATGGCATCCCCATCTACATCACTGTATTGATGCCTCTTGCTGGCAAACAGGAAGTCGCTAACATTTGGAGTTTCCAGCTCGCAGTTGTAACCTGATCTCACCCAAGACTGCTACTGGCTAGACAACACCGAGGACTTGTTCAAGTTGTATATGATTCATACTATCAAGACGTTATAAGTCCATACTCTCTAGACGTTATAAGTCCATACTCAATTCATCTATCCCAAGCCAAGTCTAGTAGCCTAGCCACTCATACGGAAAATAAAGAACAAGGATGAAATAATAAAAGCATACTTATATTAAATGCTGAAATAAAGTGTTACCAAAAGATCCTCTTGCCAGGACCAACCCGTGCTAAGGCCAAAAGCATAACAGAATATTAAAAGTGTTTTCCCGTAGGACTTGTTTTCTCCTCCCAATCATTCTTAAAATAAAATAAAAGAACTAGACTAAGCAGCAAGGCGTTGTTCCTCCCCTCTCATGCCTGTCATGTATATTTCTCTGATTTGTAGCGTAGGGTATATATAGCAACTCCATGGGCTTAGCCTTTTCGTGTGGTGGTGGCTAGGGTTCCGGAAAATTTTCCTTCCCGATCAGATATTCTGCGAAGAAGGAAAGATTCCCAATCCTTCCCCAAATCGTTGGCGAATCCCGCCTCTTGCCCTTCGTCTTGTGCGCTCCCGGCTGCTTGGTCTGTTCTCTGTCTTGGTCAGTGCATTCCTCTTGGTCTCCATCTACTATAGTGTGATCTCGAGCGGTACCTTGCCTTGGGCTTCAGATTGCCCAAGCCACTTTGCGCATAATCTTGCCTCTTTCCCGAGATGACCTGCAGCTTGCCCTGCATCCTGCTTGCCATAGACTTGTGTCCTCCCAGACATGAAATACGGTACAAATAAAGGGAAAAAGACTTGATCTACTCCTAAAACAAGACTAAAAAATAGCACGAAAAACCGTCTCGTCACAGTCACACACTTTAAGCACGATTGTCCTCAAGCGTGTAACTATAACTTGCCCAAAAAGAAAATAAAAGACTGAAACAGCCAACACACAAATATATATGCACGAAGAACAGTCAAGACAAATAGGAGTTAGAGCATAAATCAAACAATCTTCTCAAGCGATCAAGTGAGCATAGAGATGTTTCCTTACCCACTCAGCACTCTGTGTTTTAGTTGAAGTGTTTACGCTCGACAACCTTCTTGATCAAGAAAGGTCCCATTGGCTTGCCTGCCTTCTACATGTCTCCACCCAATTAGCCTGGTCAAGGCATCTATCCTCAGATCTTCATTAGGTTGTAATGTGGCTTTGGCAAAAGGTTGGAAAATTTTGGAAACTGAGTTAAGGTCGGTATGACTATAGTCTTGGGCAATTCCTTGACTAAAGAGCACACTTAGATTTCTCCCGGGCCCTAGCACACTTATTTTTCTGGGGTATATATTTTTTGAAAATTTTCTATTTTCTACCCCTTACTTTTCTGGATTCCCACTCCCCGTATTTATTTATTTATTTTTTGATTTTTTGGTTTATTGTTTTTGGGCTGCCCGACTGAAAACCAGGGCAGTCATTCGAGGGAGTGTGTCTTGCCTTTCCTCCTTGCTCCAAGGATTTATTCTTTATGTCCTATGTTCATCCCAACCAGGGTAGGCCTTTATGGGGTTTTTTTGAATATGCGCGTAAGGCGGAAGAAATATTAAGGCTCAAAATGGCTTGCAAGGGGATATGAATGATGGTAGGAAATTTTGGCTATGTGCTTATGAACAAAAAGTGCCTAAATCCTCTGAAGACTTTACCAGGGTTGTAGGGTTTTGACCAAGAAGACAGGAAAGTTCTAGAACCAATCAAGCAAGCAGTTGTATTTACACACAGAAAAGAAAATCATGCTAAGCAGATATATCACATTTTCGTTATACCTAACTATCATATAACATGCTCGATCTATACATCAAAACTCCTACGTATAATCATGCTCAAGATACACATACAGTTAGCATGCTGGCAAGACTCTAAACAAGAAAAAAAATAAAAAAAACAGACTCTCTAACCTAGAAAGACTTGGGAACCCTCCCCACTCACACACTTTGCTCAAGGCAAAGTGATCAGAATGGGAGAGGCACCCTGGTCTTGACTCTGACTGAAACGGAATAAAAAAACAAGAAAATAAAATAAAATCTAAAAACCCAAAAAAAAAGAAAAAGAAAAGAAAAAGAAAGAAAAGGGAGGACTAAATCATTGGCGAGCAGGGGGTACCTGAAACGTACGTGCTCGAAGTAGGCCAGTTGGGCATCTTGCAGTTGTCGGAGTGTCTTGTCGATTCAGCTGAGGTAGACTGTCAGGTCCTCCGTTGGTTCTGGCGAGGGGGACCACTGCTTTCACACCGCTCTTGGTGGGGTAGACAGGCGGCTTCTCGACGGGGTCTTTGACAATGCAGGGCTGTCCATTAGCGTTCTCCTCAATGGTAAACATCCTGGTCAGGGTGGCCATGTCAAAGTGGTCCTCCCTTTCGAGGAATCCTTCATAGTCCGATTTGATCAACCCAAACTGCTTCCCGATCAAGGTAGGCAGGTGGGACAGAGACATGCGCTGTTGGAGCTTGGACAGGATGTTGCAGATGTGGTTTGCCACGAACGAGGAGAAGTTGAGTCGTTGCTTCTTTTCCATGGCCCAAAGTATAAAGAGTTCACTTTGGGACACGGTATTGCTGTTGTCCTTTTTGCCAAAGAGGTTGATGGCCAAGATGCGGTGACACATCTTGACCGCTGGGTCCACCAAGGCAGAAGCATTAGACTCGCATCCCTTGATGATTTTGGTCCCTGGGCGCGTTGGGGACTACCTTGATTGCTTGCTTGTACTCGGGGTTAAACTTCTCCTTGAAATCAATCATGCCTAGAATTACATCTAGGTCTTCGACGGCCACCTTCTGTTGCTTGCCCGTGAGTGAGAATTTCATTACGTTGGGGATTCCTCCCATCTCGACCTCTATCTTGAAACTGCTAAAAAATTCCCTAACTAGGTCACCGTAGGTGGTGGTTTCCCAATCAAGGAACTTCTCCCATCCGATTGCTCTGAACCTCTCTCGCACTTGCTCTTCCATGCCGAGTTGCTTCAGCACTTCGAAATTGATGGTCTTGGGAACCACGATTTCCCTTCCTTCCATCTCACTTTTCTCGGCCTTAATTGCCCTAGCTCTTGTCCTTCTCACCAGGGTTATTTTCTCCTTCTTCACGACGGTTTTAAACCGGCGCTTTTTCAGAGTTTTCTCCCCGGATGAAACTTCCTCGGCTTCCTCCTCCATGGCCTTGCTGGAGCTTCCTTTCTGCCTGGCTTCCTTGGGCTAGTCGACTTCCATCTCCTATACCTTCTCTTCCTCCGCTACTTCATCATCTTCTTCTTCCTCATCGTTCTCTACGTTCTCCTCCATTGCCTCTTCAGTCTTTACTGGTTGTGGATTTTCTTTCTCCGCCTCTAGCGTAGGCGTCTGGGTGGTCTCCACGGCTGGGTTCTTGGGTGCCTCCATGGCAAGGGTCTCTGTAATGGTAGTGGTTGGTGGAGGTAGAGGTTCGGTGGCTATGGATGAGGGTTGGATACTAGTTTTCTTCTTCGCGGAGGCCTTCTTTTTCACCATTTTTGAGAAGTTGAAGGGATTTATATGTGTGGTGTTTGCGGAGAATGTGGGGAAGTGGTGTAGGCAGTTGAAGATGATTGTGTCTCTGGAGAGAGTGTTTGGGTCTGGGTTGCGATGAAGGTAAGAGTAAAGTGATGAAGTGGTGAATTGAATTATGGTTATGGGCAGTTAAGAGTGTGTGAGAAGTTGTAAAGGTGAAGGTGGAGAGAGGTGGTTGTAACGTATGGAGAAGTGAAGGAATGGGTCTAGGCGGTTATAGGGTGGCAGGTATGCAGGCGGAGGCACTTGATGGCTTGATTAACGCACTGACGTAGGTGACATTTACTTTTCAGAGTATCAGCTCTCGCGGACGCTTCGCCTTCCTGCTTCTCGATTCTTCACTACACAAGACACAAAACTAGGGTTTGCTTGGGCGGGAAATTTAACTTCCCGGGTTAGTCAAGAGGAAAAACAAATCAGGAGATTTCTTTCCTCCACTCACACACTTTGCTTGAGGCAAAGTGTTAGAATGAGTCAATAGGGCTCTTGGGCTAAAATCCAAAAATAAAACACACCAAAAATAAAACCATAAAATAAAGAAAAAGTAAAAGCAATAAAGATACCAGGTTGCCTCCTGGCCAACGCCTTGATTTAACGTGATTGGCATCGACGTAGTGCTGCTTCTTGATCAAGCATCCTTAGGGGGACCTTCTGGGGCAAGGTCCGTTACTTCCTTTCCCGGGTGATATCCATAATAGGCCTTGAGCCTATTTCCATTGACTTTGAAAATGTTTTTGGTCTTAAGATCCTGAATGTCTGCGGAGCCATTAGGGTAATGCTCCCAGACCATTATGGTCCTCTCCACTTGGTGGATAACTTGCCAGAGGCAAATCTGAGGCGGTTTTCATACAACAGCACCATCTCACCTTTGTTGAATCTCCTTCCTCGAGCAATGTGGTCATGCCACTTTTTCAGCTTCTTCTTGTACAAGGCAGCATTGTTATATGCCTCAAGTCTGATCTCCTCTAGCTCTTGCAGACTTAAGTTTCTTCATTCAACAGCTTCATCCCAGTCTTGGTTGATCATGCTCACTGCCCAGAATGCTTTGTGCTCCATCTCGACATGTAAGTGGCACAACTTGCCATATACCATACGGTATGGAGACATCCCAAAGTTAGTCTTGTAGGTTGTTCTGTATGCCCAAAGTGCATCATCAAGGTGGTCACTCCAATCCTTCATTGTCTCGTCGACTGCCTTCCTCAGAATGTTCTTCACAATGCGGTTGGAGACTTCAGCTTGCCCATTGGCTTGAGGATGGTATGCAGTAGACATACGGTGGGTAACTCCATACTTCTTGAGCAGATTCGTGATGGTGGAGTTATAGAAGTGTGAACCTCTGTTGCTGACTATCGCCTTGGGCATGCCATATATGGTTAAGATATTTGCTTTAACAAACCTTGCTACGGTCCTTGCATCTGCATTCGGAGTTGCAACCCCTTTTATCCACTTAGAGACATAATCCACAGTTAGTAAGATATACTGGTTGCCATTGTACTTGGGCAGGGGGACCCATGAAATCCATGCCCCATATGTCAAAAATATCTGTTGGCAAGACTGGTATCAAGGGCATCTCGTCCTTCTTCCAAATATTTCCTTCCCTTTGGCATTGGTCTCATCTCCTGTACTTTTCAAAACAATCTTTAAAGATTGTGGGCCAGTAGAACCCACTATCTAGGATCTTCCTTGTCATACGCCTTGCTCCAAAGTGACCTTTGCATTCATTCTCGTGGTAATGCTCAAGTATGCTTTCTTGTTCTTCCTCGGGTATACACCTTAGGAGTATCAAGTCGGCACCTTTTTCCATAGATATGGGTCATCCCAGATGAATGAATCGCTCTACTTCTTAATCTTTCCTCTCTGGTATTGGTCAAGGTCCATTGGAAATATCTTCGTGATGATGTAGTTTACTATGTCAGCTGACTCGCCAATGCTTATTCCATACAGCTCATTGTCAGGAAATCTTTCATTGAGGGGTGATCCATCATCTTCCCTCAAGATCCTGCTTAAATGGTCAGCCACATGGTTTTGGGCTCCACTTTTATCCTTCACTTCAATGTCGAACTCTTGGAGTAGCAAGATCCATCTTATCAGGCGTGGCTTGCTATCCTTCTTGGACATGAGATACTTCAGCGCAGCGTGGTCAGTGTAGACCACTGTCTTGCTCCCAAAGAGATAGGAGCAAAATTTCTCTAAAGCGAACACCACGGTAAACAGCTCTTTCTCCATGGTGGTGTAGTTGATCTGGGCTCCGGTAAGTGTCTTCGAAGCATAGTAGATTACATAGCTCTCCTTGCCAATCTTCTGGCCCAGCACTGCTCCTATGGCATAGCCGCTAGCGTCACACATTAGCTCAATGGTCATCCCCCATTCAGGTGGTTTAATTACTGGTGCTGAGGTTAAGGGATTCTTCATAATCTGAAATGCCTTCTTGCACTCCTCGTCGAAATTCTATGGCACCTCATTCTGGAGTAACCTTGACAAAACGGCGGTAGAAACCATCGTGCTCAAGGAATCCCCGCAACTGCTTCTCATTGGTAGGGTATGGCAGCTTGACAATGATTTCCACCTTGGCCATATCCACTTCAATTCCATTCTCAGAGATAACGTGGCCAAGTACAATGCCTTCATTGACCATGAAATGACATTTCTCGTAGTTGAGCACCAGGCCTTTTTCCACGCACCTTTGCAGTACCATCTCCAGGTACTCAAGACATTGGCCAAAGCTGCTCCCATAGACGGTGAAGTCTTCCATGAATACCTCGATGCAATGCTCAAGGAGCTCAGAGAATATACACATCATGCACCTTTGGAATGTGCTAGGGGCGTTGCACAGCCCAAAGGCATTCTTCGGTAGACAAAAGTTCTAAAGGGACAAGTGAATGTAATCTTCTCTTGGTCCTTGAGCGCTACCCATATTTGCATGTATCCTGAGTATCCGTCAAGGAAATAGAAGAATTTGTTTCCTGCCAACCGCTCGAGCATCTGGTCAATGAACGGCAGTGGGAAGTGGTCCTTGCTGGTCACCTTGTTCAGCTTCTTGTAGTCAATGCAGACTCTCCAGCCTGTCTGGAGTCTTGTCATGATCAGCTCCTTGTTCTTGTTCTCTACCGCTTGTACTCCTGATTTCTTGGGCACAACGTGGATTGGGCTGACCCATCGGCTGTCTGAAATGGGATAGATCATCCCCATGTCAAGGATTTTGACAATCTCCTTCTTGACTACCTCCATCATGACTAGATTCAGCTTCCTTTGTGGATCTCGAACTGGTACCGCATCTTGCTCAAACAGAATGTGATGCTGGCACACCGTAGGGCTAATTCCCTTAATGTCGCATAAGGTCCATCCTATATCCTCCTTGTACTTCCATAGCAGATCTAGGATCCTGTCTTCCTCTTTTTGGTGTAGCTCCGAGGTAATGATTACTGGCAATATCTCCTCCTTGCCCAAGTAAATATACTTGAGATGTTTGGGCAATGTCTTCAGTTCCAATTTTGGTGGTTTGAGTATGGATGATTCCACCTGGTTCCTTGGAACTGAAAGTGACTTCGAAATGGGGTGCTCCACTGTTAGGACTATCACGCCCCACCTCCGCTAAGGATAGCGAAGTCGGGGAAACCGTGACTTGAAAATGGATTAAAGAAATCGGGATAGAAATGAGGTAATGGAACGAGGACGAACTGAACAACAATCTCATAACTGGGCGAAGAATTCATAGTACATGATTTGCAAAAAAAGGGCTTGAGTCTTATGCTCAATACACAATAACTTGTCATGAAGGAAACTTGAGTCTTAGGTTTATTACATAACAATCTCATACTGGCAGCGGAAAATTTACTTGGATCGCTAAAAACTCTACATGTATGAAGACATGTAGAACCCCCAAGAGTCAACTAATAAGAGATCGACAAAACGCCCAAACGTAGCACTCCTCCTTCATCATCGCTCAACCTGCACATTTATAAATATATGCAGGGCTGAGTACAAATTGTACTCAGTAGACACATGCCAAAATCGCACACATACAAATATAATTGTCATGCCATTGTAAGTGAAACATAGAGATTTTGTCTCTAAAGAACCTATGTTCACTAAAATCCTTTTGTGAAATCTTAAAGTTCGATCATGATCTAAGTTCTTTTAGTAATCTACCATATCTGTAACTTCTTCTTCTTCTTTGTGTCGGGAAGGTGGCCTCCTTCCACGAACACCTTGACCGGCCAACCCGCTCGATGACTCACGGTCACTTTAACCGGCCAACCCGCTCGATGACTCACGGTTACCTTGTGTACACTAGTCCTAGTAGGATAGCTATCCCACTGGGACCCGAATTCGATTCTTTTAACTTGACTGAGCAGATAGGTATCATACGAAAATCATAAAACATTTATGGCAGACAATACTTGAAACATATTTTCAATTCAAAATCTCTTCGAAATAAAATAACATAAATGCATATGAGCACACATATTTTTGTTTGTATAAGAAAGCATACACTTGATGTATAGGATAGAAAGCCTACCTGAATTGCTTCCTCGTCTAGTAAGATCTGTCTCTTTATCGTCTAGAGCTTTCCCCTTGCTAAACCTTAATCGCAATTACGAGGAAGATACTCATCGTGAGTATATAATTTATTTCATCTATTTAAAATGAAATAATATTCTATTATTTCATTAATTTTTCTAATCTTTTACTCGACTAATATTCGAGTACTTAAAAGTTTCTATAACTATTTTCGTAGGATTTTAAATCATCCTCTGATTTTATTCATCTCGTTTTTTCTATTTGTTTTACCCAATTAATTTAATAACGGGCATTACAATTATTCCAGATAATTTAATCTCAAGCTATAATGCTAAACTCTTATAGGTAATATTAATTTTAATTAATATCCTTTAAGAATTTATTAAGATTGAAATAATACTACTAATTTCATCTCTTAAATATATTCCAAGATAGTCTAATTATTTTGGCTTAATCTATCTATTGATATCCAACCCAATCAATTAATCGGCCCATCTATGTTTTCTTTAGTCCAATTACTTAATTATTATATAATTAAACAACATTATAATTAATTACCCTTAATCCTCCTTTTCCCTACATTAGCAGCCGTCCACTTCTCATTTCATCTATGTACACACCCAACCCACTTCTCTCTCTCCCTCTTTTCTTTTTCTACGCAGACAGCAAACCCTAGCCGGCAGCTGTCGCCTCCATTCCCTCTCTTCTTCCTTCTACATTTTTTTTTTCTTCTTGCTCGAACAAGCTTTCATTTTCTCTCCTTATTCTTCCTTCTCCTTTTGATTTCTCCATCTGCAATACACAGACATTTTCGACAACTTCCCAGCCCTAACTACTCTCCTCTCTCGATTTCCATCGCCTGAACGGGCGAACCTCGCCGGAGTGATGCAGTCGTCGGTGGTCCTCTCCATTAAGGTAATATCTTTCCTCTTTTCTCCATTTCATGTTCTAATTTCTACGTTTAATCTTAACTATATTTTCCAAGATTTCATAAACAGTGCTCTCAAATCTCTACTGGACGGTGAAGTTTTCCGGAGTTCGCTTGATTCGTGACTCTACCGACGGCAGTTCTCACCGGAGTTCTTCTACAAAGGTAAAGATCTCATTTTTTTTCCCTCTATTTCTTTCTAGAGTTTTAGCTTAAAATTTTAATTTCTCAACACCTTCATTCCTTCTCTCCATCGGTCCTCTTTCCCTAATACACAACACATTTTTTTTTCTTTTATCTCTTCCTCACCATCTCTTTCATCTCAATCTCGGATGTCTCTCTCTATGTTCTGGGCGGCGGCGTGGCCTGAATCGGAGGAGAGGTCACTGGAGCTTCAGCGCCGATTACATTCAAGGTAGAAGTCTTACCTATCTTTATTTCTATATTTGAAATTTCAGTTTTAAATCTCTAGTTCTCCTTTAGCCCCTTAGTTTCTCGACTCTCTATGCTTTCTCTGTTCTCTCCTTCTCGCAGCTTTCGACTCACTGTGGAGGCTCACTTCTGGACGGCAGAATCTCGTCGAAGGCAGCTCACCGAAGCTCTACTTGAAATGTAAAGAAAACCCATCTTCCTTCTCTTTTTCTTAAAGTTTAAAGCTTTATTATTAATTAGTTTATGAAATTCTTACAATATCTTATAATCTCTAACTCTCTACTCTGTGCTCTTCCTTGACTCTCAGTATGTCTCTGCTCTCTATTTGTTCTCGGCTGAATCACCGAAGCGCCAGTTGTCGTCGCCTCTCAAAGGTAGAATCTTTAAATCTAATTCTCTTTTATATTTTTCAGTTTATGTATTTTGCATACTCCAATTTTTCAGTTTCTACGTTCTAGTTCTCATACTATGTATCTCCTGAAATCTGAAGATATAAATATACATCTATGTTCTATGTTATGAAGTATGAAAATATAAGTTAGAGTTCTCTAAATCTTAAAGCTTCAGTATCATTCTTCTCTCATAAGTTTAAGTTCTCTAAATCCTGAATTTAAGTATTCTTAGAAGCTTTTAAAACTGTAAACACATAATCTGACATACTTGTTTATTTATGCACAATTTGGGTTCTAAAATGAAGGTTGAGGAAAGAGTTCCTCATTACTTCTTATTTCAGTTTATAGTTTCTGAACATGGTTTTGATCTAAGTGCTTAAAAGAAAATGCTTTTAAAGTTTGAATGTGTATACCTTAGCTCCTTTGAATTTGAGAAGGTTGATTTTCTGGTTGAGTAATGATTTGAGCAGAGTTTCTTCCTTAAACTCTAAGGTGTTTTTGGTATGGGTAGGAAAATGTGTTTGCTTGCTGAGTGTTTGACTGTTATTGTGCGAGTTATAAAAACTTTTTAGAGGATTGGAGGAGTTGATATTTATAGGAGGAAGAAATCTGTTTGAGGTCTAGGACTTTAGATTCTAATTGATCTTCTATTGCATATATGGATATTTCATAAATGCCCTTGAGTGTTTAAATATCTTTCATCCCCACCCCTATATATCTATTTTCAGTCTACATAAGCCTACTACATCTACTACTGCAAATCTATCTAGTACTGCAAATCTGACTTTTGTTGCATGGCTAATCATTATTTATTGTTTTGTTGCAGCTTCCAGAGCTTGGCAGGGGTGAGAGAGGCTTCTTTTTCTTCCTCGAATGTCCCACCTTCCCGTAGCTCTCTCTCTCCTTCTTACTTTGATAAACCCTATGCACCGAAAGTCTTCCCCAATACTTCTCCTTTGTGTTATGTTGCAGTTTTTCAGCTTCTAGCACAGTTCTAATGTGTATAGGTATTGACTTTATGGTATAGCTAATAGTATTAAATACTATTCATTTGCAGGGACATAAAGGAATGGTAGCAACCTGTATCCTCTTACATCGAGTGCTACATCTCTCACAGAATTCCCTTTTATTTCTCTTACTTGAGCTGCTGTCACAAGCAACCTCTTATCTCTCTTCTAGGTGTTTGCAGCTTTTTGACTTCTTATTTTTATCTTACTGGTCTAACTTGGTATTTTTGCAGGTTCTGATTTCTGAGAAAGAGTGTAGAAGTGTGGTTTATGCCTCCCTCACTTAGCAGCCGTCCACATCCTCTTTTTTTCTAGATTTGAGTTCTTTTATAATCCCCCTTTTTGACTTTCATACTCTCCTTTATGTATGTACTTATTGATGTAATATCTTTCTTTAGATTAGAGGTAAAATCTGTGATGTAAGACTTTCACTCTACCATCTACACGGTGGTATTAATGTTCAAAGTGTTTCTTTTAATTAGGTGTCTTCTTTTACACCAATTGCAATATTACATACGATATGTATAAATATATATGTAGTTTCATTTAGAATTTCACTTATTAAATTACCAACCATACATGCATATATATATATATGTATAGGAGTACTATCTTATACTATGTTCTCATTATAGTTATCTAATAATAATAATAATAATAATAACTATAAGTCCTTTGGGAAGAATTAAATGATAAGCTCTCTTAATACTAAATACTTAAGACCTTGGTTTAATCTTAACCCAAAATTTTTCTTCACTTATAGAAACTCTCATTAATATACTACAACGATTAATATATAATATAATTATCGCGTTCGAATATCATTTATTTCGGAATTTAAAAAGACGGGGTATTACAAGGACAAATTCCTTAGTGGTTACTCTTTCCTCCTTGCCCTCTTCGCTGACTGGTTCATCTTCCGTCTTGTCCAGAATCTGGGGCAAAGCCTCCTCAATGTCTTTTTCGATGGATTCCACAAAATTCACTATCTCCTCATCTGGGGCATGCTGCTCCGCCTTGTAGATATCAAAGGTCACCGTCTCTCCAGCACACTTGTTGGTCAGCTTCCTGGTATCACAATCGATAAAGGTCCTGGCCGTCTTGAGAAAAGACCTACCTAAAAGCATAAGAGGTTTCTTGGTAGAGGAACTGCCCATGTTAAGCACATAAAAATCAACAGGAAAAATTAAATCTTGTACCTTTACGAAGACATCCTCCACTTTACCTTCTAGATATAAGCTTCACTTGTCTACTAGCTGGATCATGGCCCCAGATGGTTTCAGCGGCCCTATCTTCATTTCCTCGAACATACTTAGGGGCATGACATTGATTGAAGACAAGTCTAGCATGGCTTGATCAATGTTGGTATTTCCTATCACACAGGGGATATAGAACATCCCTGGATCTTCGCACTTGACTGGCAAATCCTTCTTGAGTACTGCAGAGACATTTTCTCCGACTAGGAATCTTGTATTGTCAGGATACTATATCTTCTTGGTACATAGCTCTTTAAGGAATTTTTCACATCTTGACATAGTCGCAAGTGCAGTAAAAAGTGGCATGTTGACTTCCACTTTCTGGAACACCTTGAGTAGTTCCTTCATCTCTTCAGTTTCTTTCGTCTTGGCCAACCTTATGGGGAAAGGTGGCTTGCAGTAGATGTTTTTCTGCAGAGCCTTTCATTTTCTGAGAGATTTGTCTTTAGGTTTGGGCTATGACTTCTTCTCTAGTTCAGGCTTCTTGACTGGTCAGGGATATTGTGCAGCGGGCATTTGGCCAACATGAGCTTGAATTTGTTCCAGTAGTCATACAGTGACTCTTCGGCTCCCATCTGGATGGTGCTCATCCTTCTCCTTGCGTTCTGGATCCTCAAGACAGGGTAGTATTTCTCCAGGAACTTCTGCTGCATCCCTTGCCAAGTCGTGACGCTACCTACAGGTAAAGTGTAAAGCCATTCTTGAGCAGTATCTTGAAGTGAAAAGGAAAAGATACTAGACGTATGTACTCCTTTTTTACTGGCTCGTCAGTCCTGATGGTTCCACAAGACACCTCAAAGTCTTGAAGATGTCTTTGCGGGTCCTCTCTTGGCATGTCACTGAACTTGGGCAAGATCTGGATGAAAGAGTGCCTTAATTCCCAGTTGTCAGCCATCGCGGGCAAGGTGATGCCCGAGAGTTTTAGATTGTTGTTGTTGGGAAACATCATCTCCCTGAGTTTTTGCTCCAGGGGTGGGTTCTCATTGTTATCATTGTTGTTTTCTCTTTGTTCGTCCGCCATTCTTGCTGCTTGATGGGACTCTCGCTCAAGTCGCTCTTGTCTCCTTTATCTGCCTCTTCTTCTCCTGGCGTTTCTCTTGATCTCTGGATCAAACCAAACGTCTCCGAGTCTACCTTCAAGATTAGGTTGAAGCATATACCGTGGACAAAACCTGAGTCAAGGTGAGAGAGAAATTTAGGAAAGCGCAACTCCCCGGCAACGGTGCCAATCTATCGGAGCTCAGTCGTTATCACTTTGGCAAGGTAAATTTATAAACCGATACTCTACACTAGGTCCCGCTAGTGGCAAGTACATGGTCGATCCCACAGGGAGTTGGTGGATTCCTCTCTCGATGTCACAATTTTGGGTTTTGATTCGGGTCTTGCCTTGGGCAAGAGGTGTAACCAAGCATAATAGTAAAAGCTGTAAAAGTAAATAACTGAAAAGAAAACACTAAAATAGTTAAATGAGAATGTAACTTGACTTGGGTTAGAATCCTTGAGTCTTGATTTATGTCTTGATCATCGGTGCAAAATTGTTCGTTGTCTTGTCATGTCATCAGTTAAGGGCGAGCGAAAGAATTGGGTTTTACTCCTACCACCCAAACGCATCACTTAGGCAGCCCCCTTTTTAATCGTCACGTAGCCACCGAAGCCCCGTCCAGCACACATTTTCAGCCCAGAGGGTAAGGGTTACTCATTCCCTATCCCACTAGCCCAAGAATGCTCCTGGACCAAGCTTACTCCGATGTACCCGAATAGGCATTCGCGGGGAACACAACAACCATGGACACACCATCTCAGACGCCCGTCCCATGGCGTCCCCATCTACATCACTGCACTAATCCTTCTGGCTGGCAAACAGGAAGTCGCTAACACTTGGAGTTTCCAACTCGCAGTTGTAACCTGATCTCACCCAAGACTGCTACTGGCCAGACAACACCGAGGACTTGTTCAAGTTGTATAGGATTCATACTATCAAGACGTTATAAGTCCATACTCAATTCATCTATCCCAAGCCAAGTCTAGTAGCCTAGCCACTCATACGGAAAATAAAGAACAAGGATGAAATAAATAAAAGCATACTTATATTAAATGCTGAAATAAAGTGTTACCAAAAGATCCTCTTGCCAGGACCAACCCGTGCTAAGGACAAAAGCATAACAGAATATTAAAAGTGTTTGCCCGTAGGACTTGTTTTCTTCTCCTAATCATTCTTAAGAAAAATAAAAGAACTAGACTAAGCAGCCAGGCGTTGTTCCTCCCCTCTCATGCCTGTCATGTATATTTTTCTGATTTGTAGCGTAGGGTATATATAGCAACTCCATGGGCTTAGCCTTTTCATGTGGTGGTGGCTAGGGTTCCGGAAAACTTTCCTTCCCGATCAGATATTCTGCGAAGAAGGAAAGATTCCCAATCCTTCCCCAAATCGTTGGCGAATCCCGCCTCTTGCCCTTCGTCTTGTGCGCTCCCGGCTGCTTGGTCTGTTCTCTTTCTTGGTCAGTGCATTCCTCTTGGTCTCCATCTACTATAGTGTGATCTCGAGCGGTACCTTGCCTTGGGCTTCAGATTGCCCAAGCCACTTTGCGCATAATCTTGCCTCTTTCCTGAGATGACCTGCAGCTTGCCCTTCATCCTGCTTGCCATAGACTTGTGTCCTCCCAGACACAAAATACGACACAAATAAAGGGAAAAAGTCTCAATCTAGACCTAAAACAAGACTCAAAAAGAGCATGAAAAATGGGCTCGTCAAGTATGCCCATAGTCATTGTGAATTTGTCGGTTCTCAATCTTTGGGGATCCTTTTCCCTGGGAGGAAAAAATACCCCTGGCTTTTTAACCACAATCTCTAAAATATCAGTCGGTTCTCCAGTCATTAGCATGAACATTCTTTCTGGATGATGAGACATGTCAAAAGGTCTGCACACTTCTGAGTAAGGGCTCTTCCTTTCGTCAAATCTCTTCTTCTCATTAGATCTTTCCTTTTCTTCTAGCTTCTTTTCTTTCTTAAGGTTGTATTGTTCAGCTTTCCTAAAAAATCTGACATCCTCTATGTGGATGTATTTTTTAGTTCTGGATAATAAATCCTCAAAATCTCTTGGTGGCTTTTTCACCAGAGAATCGAAAAACGATCCACTACGCATTCTCTCCACGAATGCATGTACCTTTATAGAATTATGTACCTCTAGTGTTTCCACTACCGCGAGGTTAAACCTTGTGAGGTATTCTCTTCATGATTCTTGCTATTGCTTTTCGATTGTAGTTAAGTGAAACGAACTTCTTGTGGTTCTTTTTGCACTTGCAAATTGATGTAAAAATAATTTCTTTAAATCATCAAAATAGAAAATTGAGTTAGATGGCAATTGTCTAAACCATTGCTAAGTTGGACCTGCGAGAGTAGTGAGCAACCCTAAACTTTACCCCCTCTGAATATTGGTGCAATTGGGCTATATTATCAAAGTGCATTAGATGCTCCTCTGGATCACAATTACCATAATATTCCAGATGTACATGACGAAAATTTCATGGCAAAGGGTCCAATTGAATGTCCTCCGAGAAAGGACTTCCATTTGTTACTTGGAATGGAGGTTTACTTCGCGAGATGTGCTCAACCTTGTTGGTGGCAGATCTTGTGGAAGATCTTTCATGCGGTGTGTTGTGTGCGGACTCTTCCTCCGCTTTAGACAGAGTTTTTTTTATGATTTTCGACCTCTTTTTGGAGTGCCTCCATCAAAGTTTTTCGCTTTCCATTTATTTCTTTTGTTCAGCCATAGTATGTCATGCTTCCTCATTGACATGTGAAATTGATGGTGGTTGATAGGATTCATCATGTTCTTCTTCTTCTGACATTGGGGAGAGTTTCTCTTTCAATACTTTACCCCATCCCCGAGCAGAGGGAAATTTGGACGTTTGAGATTTTTGGGCGTATGACTCGGTCCATCAAAAGTTATGGGTACAATCCTAGTAGAGATTAGCGCTTGACTGACCATGACAGCTACTTTTAGCTCCCAAGCCTCAGGTAACCGCTGTCGCCGCTGCCACCAGGAGAAGAATATTGTTGTTGCATGTTGGCCATCACAATTCACTCCACTCCCTCCCAATTCTGAGAAATTCAATGGTAAATCAAGACAATACTGATAGTAAAATTGAATTGAGAAAAATGGATCGGATCGAGACAGTGGCGGCTCCATTAATCTGAAATCGGTTGCTGGAAGTTCTTTGACGAAACTGCAGAAATCCAACCGCTCTCCTTTGAGCTCGACAGCAGCGAATGGAGCATGATGCAAGTGTAACGTAAGAGGAGAATTGGATGAAATGAAATGATCACATTCACAATCACAGCCACAATCACAATCACAACCACATCATGTTGAGTTTTCGCTGCTGCAACTCGCTTCTAGTTCTAGATTGAATTGGAGATTTTAAAGATTTGTCGTCAACACTTCAATCAAACCCAACTCATTTCTTCAACTCTCTTTCTTTCGTTGTTCCGTTTTTATTTTCTAATTTTCTTTTATTTGATTTTTCATCCTTTTACTTGTGTGATCAATTTTCTTAATGTGGGTGTATATCGAAAAAATAATACGATGTATTTATTGTATTAAAATAATATAAAATATTGAATATCAATAAAGGTAAAATTTTTTTAATATCAAAATATATTGTCCTATATCATATTGCGGTATATATATCAAAAAATTGATGTTTATCATTTTTTTGTATACATCGATATATATGTATATATATTAATTTTGAATTATGATAAAAATTAGGGTTAATATAGCATAATAGTCATTCTTCAAATAAATTAGTAAATAATAGCCACTTAAATTAAAACATGTCAATTATAGCTACTTTTTCTATAAATTTACTAATTTAACAAACATTCATATTTCTTTGCCAAAACTATATCTCTCATCCAATTTTAGAGTAAATTCACAAAATCACCGCCGCCGCCGCCATTGTCGTTGTCACGCAGCCATCATCACCATTGTTGTCGTTGTTGTTCGTAATTGCACGAATTACATGAGCACGAATAGTTTTGGTTATATTCGTGTAGTTACACGATCAAGATGATAACATACTAAAGAAATTACACGAGCACGACGAATTTTGGTTATGTTCGTGTAATAACACGACCAACATGATAACATACTAAAGAAATTACACGAGCATGAAAAGTTTTGGTTGTGTTCGTGTATTCACACAACCAAAATTCTAGCATAATAAAGTAATTACAAGACCATGGCGAGTCTTTATTATGTTAGTGTAATCACACGACAAAGATGATAGAATACAAAGAAATTACACGATCACGATAAATTTTACTCGTGTAATCACACAGCCAGTTTTCGTGTAATCACGTGATTAAGATTAAGTATGGAAGATAATTTTGTAAGTGTGACTATTATTTACTCTTTTTTTTCAAGAGGCTATTATTTACTTTTCTTTTTGAAAAGTGTCTATATATGGGCATGCCCCAAAAAATTATTAATAAATTTGAATTATAATTAATAAATATTAGTGACAAATTATAAAATATGTGTGTTTATTAATAATTTAAAAGATTAAATAATAAATTATAATTATTAGTAAGTACTTTTAATTATGAAAATGGTTTTTCCAATAAATAAATATAGAATAACAAATAATATCTACCAAAATATATTAGATTATAGCAAATATAAACAAAATATATATGATAAATATGAAATTTTTTATAATCCTAATTAAAGTAATCTCCACTTCGTCCTCGCGCTGCCGCATAGAGGCTACCATGTCGTCATGTCTGCCACATGCTAGCACCACGCACCGAGCATTTTGCCTGGTTGAGAGACCACCTAGCGATATGGCAAGGCCCGCGCTTGCCTGATTGCCACCTCGTCACTTCTAGGGTTTTAACACCCTTGCGTCATGCCACTTGTGCCATGTCGTGTGGAACTCCGCGACATATAATGTGTCGTGACTCGAATCTGACCTCAACTTTTCTTCCATTAACTTATATAAAATAATACAAGAAAAATAAATATTATTCTACCACCATAAATCCTCATAGGTGTAAAACAAAAAAATAATCCCTTTGTCCTTGAAAAGTGTACTCTTTCATTTTTCAATCATGGTCCCACAAAACACTCACTATTTTAAACATCACATATTCTTTACTTTGTGGGACCATTTCTCCACTAAAAATGCAATTTATAACTTTTTCTTAAAACTCATGTCGACTAACTTACAATACACTTTTCATGAACAGATGAAATACATACTATCTATTGATATGTTATTATCCTAAAAGACCTTTTATTAAATTAAAATGACTAAGTGATAATAGTAATTGCATTTTATTAATTTAATTTTCCAAAATTACATATGATCTCCATGAATCAGTCTTTTCATGAAATAATTTGTCATGATTCCAAAAGGGATCACATCTTACCAGTCCACGTGATAAAAGACTTCTTTTGATGGTTGTAAAACATTATTTGGTGGCAATATGACCCCTCCAATGTTGGCATATTAAAATCAAATGATGTTCTTTGGTGTCAGTGCTCACAGTACAAGCTTAGGTATAGCTTGGCTGTTAAAGAAGCACTGCGTGACCTCTGACTGTTGAGTTATATGACCAATAAAAATCGTTTTAAAATTAAGCGTGTAATCAATCACATCGTGTGGCCTACATGATTTAATTTTAAATAGTATGTTGAATGCATGATCATTTTATTTAAAGGTTTTTTTCTATTATCTGCGTTTGAGCAAGTTGTGTTGATAGATTATTTATTTAATTCTCAATTATGTAAGCATGACTTTCAACTCAGTTACCCCGACTTTTAGTAAGATTACACTCAAAGGTGCTAAACATATTTATTGATTTAATAATTTGGACAATGTCTTTACTATTGACGACGTCTTCTAGATTATCTAAGTACCATTGGGAAAGGAGGAAATTCGGTATCCAAGAGAAAAACAAACCGAAAAATATCTCGAGTGTGGTAAGGTAGAACACTGGAAATCTGACTGTCTACCTCATAAGAGGTGAGGAAATAGTCGAGATACAATGTAATACCCCGAATTTTCCTCATACATTTTAGATATCTTACAATATGAATTTCGCACCCTATGGAACTCTTTAAACATTTATTTAAAAATTGAACTTTTCATGCATAAGTCAAAAAACATGTCAACATTATACTCATTTTGTACGATTTTTTTTTTAAAAAAATAAATAAATATTGACACTATTCAACTTAAATCATATATCTATGTTCTCGCAATTAAACAAGGTCTATATTGTACAAGACAAGCTTGATCTTAGTCGCAATTAAACAAGGACTGTGAATAATACATCTGTTAAAGCCTTAAACCATTAAAATAAACCGCTCTTAATATGTGCGTAGCAGTCGCTGCATGCCCAGCGGCCGCTATGCACTGCCTGTGCTCGCCCGTGTTTCACACAGGCCCAGCGGTCGCTGGGGCCTTCTCTCTGTCTGCTCCGCTCATCCGCCTCCAGCGAGCGCTAGGGGTCCAACAACCGCTGGCCCCCAAGCTCGGTTTTTCATGCAATTTCCTCACCTTGCTCGTGTCACGGCAATGCCAACTCACTTGATTTTGCTTCCTCGACTTTATTGATATTCATTCGGTCCCTTTCGACTACATTCTGTCATCATACATCCACAACAAGAAAGAAACGAAAACTAGCATAAATATAAACTAAAAGACATAAAGTAAACTAACAACTAACAACCTAGACACGACTAAATGATGATATAACACACAAAAACGAACTAAACAGACCCCCCATACTTAACCATTTGTTTGTCCTCAAGAAAAATCCAATCACAATCATATTTGAATCAAGTCAAAAATTAACACGCAAGCCCAACATCCATGCATATTTTCAATTCAAGAGCTTAGGCTAGACTCAATTCTCAATCATGCTTAGTCATTCAATCAAGACCGTAGTGTTTCTCGTTAACTAAGCCAATCAACAAGTACACAATCACGATATACACACATCTCACATCTCCCTAGCATTCAACAAGTCAAATTCCCCTAAAATCTTAAAGAAGAACGAGCAAGAACGTATAAGGGTATGATCATTGGGTATAAACATTGATTGATCACATTGAGTGCCTCAATGTGGTTTCCCATACTTGTTATCGAATATTAGAGGATTAGAACCCACAAACTCGACTCGTCAACTTATTTATGCCCTTGTAGCGTTTTTTTTGGAGAATTACTTCTCTTGTTTATTCTTTTTTATAGATTTAAAATGGGAATAAAACACGTAAATAACTAAGGAGTATCACTCAAAATCTGAATTATGATTCGTATGAGTGAACTAGCTAAGCAACATGCCCCACTAGATGGGCCCAATCAAATAACCTAGCCTAATCAAGAATCGAATAAATCTAAGTCTTACTATCAAGAATCGAATAAATCCAAGTTCTCAACATAATAATAAGCCACAATCAACAAACATATCTCAATTGAACAATCAAGATAACATAAATAAGATCTAGAACAGGGAGGCATATGACAAACCAAACAAAAAAAGTAAAAACACGACTCAACAAGAACATGCAAGCAAGGCCACACCCCCCACCCCCACACTTAAGTCATACTACTCCCTCGTAGTATATAAAGAATAAAAGAGATAGAAAACTTCCCTAATGAAGACATAAGCCGACAACAAACCCTAAAGTCGAATGACTCCCTAGGTTGATACCTGCATACACGAAACGAAGAAAAACAACACATAACACCGAATTAAATAAAAATAAATAAAATAAAGAAAAGGGAAAGGAAAAGAAAGACCTAATATGCCGGATCTCGAGGATCCTGATAATAGTCTGATGGTGGATAAGAAGGAGTGTTGAGTCCCGACCACCTCAACCAAATCTCCTCCAAAGAGATGACACGTGTGTCGATGGATGTGATTGTCCCTTGGATGGATGTAAGGAAGTTATGATGGAAATCCATCCGTGTGAACATTCCAGCTTGCAACGTGTTGAAGGCATCCCCTAAAGGGTAGCCGGTCCCGTAACCGTAGTGCCCACCCTGAGAGCCGCTAGCATATTCTCCTTGATATGCACCAGAGTATCAGCCGAGGTAGCCGCCCTCCTGAGAGCCCTCATAACTCGGCTCCTCCATGTTTGCATCACCTGTAGGGGCCTCTTCGTTGCTCGATCCCGCCTAGAAAGATGGGTCGGCACCCTCTGGCCTCTCGGACGCCGCCTTACTCTTCATGTAGCGACGGACACACTCCCTTTGTTCATAAAGTACAAAGGAGTTCTCTGAGGTCAGGAGACCGTCATTTTTTACGCTGGCGAAGTGCATGCGGATGATGAGAACGCCCGCCATGTAGGGTGCTGGTACCTGCAGATCAAAAAGCCAAGTCACGCGAAAAGCAATATAGGCAAATGCAGGGTGGGCTTTCTTCCTTTGCTTAATTCCATTTATCTGGCCCCATATGAAGGATGCCATGCATATCTTCGGGCCATTCTTGGCTGCCGAAAGAAGGAAACATTCCTTCTCACTCACTTTATTGGCTTGCTCTTTCCACGAGATGTTATATGCAATGAACTTATGAAGTCGAAAAAAGGCATTGTCCCTAATGAATCCACTAAGGGTATCACTGGAGTTTCAATTATAGAACCATGTGAGATCATTCCATGCAGCTACAGGATTAAACTCTTTAGGAGTCTTTGTAGTTGCCCCTCTCGGTGACGAGAAGCCAAATACAAAGTTCATTATAGCATGGGTAATAGTAAATTCATTCCCTAATAGTCTATAATGCATGGTGTTGTCCCCTAAACTGAAACTAAATGTAGTGATCATTTCCCAACAAAAATAAGCATAACCTTCAAGATTACCACTATCAGCAAATTTCAACAAACTTAAAATTTTCAAATAGGTTTGACAAGGTGTACGAACATGCAATGTATTAATAAGGCTCTAATCAAAATGGAAGGCTGGAGTCATAGGTAAATTAGCAAGACGAAGAAAAATTTGACCTTCAATAGGCTCGTACACGGGAAATCGACACCCATGGTAGTTTTGTTGGAGGTTCTCCAACGGAGCGTTTGTGTCCCCCTCTTCATTGCCTTCCAGAGCTTGGTACTCAATTCTTCTTTGTTTGTTTTTGGGCATTGTGGGAGAATTTGAGAAGATAGTTGCTTTTGTATGGAGAGAGGAAGAACTATGAATGAATAATATGGATGTAATTAGGGAAGATGGAGGAATTTGAGATTTGGGAGAGTTGTGGATGGATTTGAAAAATAGATGGATGGAAAGATAGGAAAAGAGATGGATAATCTTATCACGTGAGCTCGTAAAATATTATCCCGCATGGAATCAAAATAAGTTAATTCACGTAAAAATCGTCTCATGGAGACCATATGTAATCTTAGCAAATTAAATTAATAAAATCAATTACAAATATCGCTTAGTTATTTTTAATAAAAGGTTTTAACATGGATAATCAAATATTATGGTATATCAAAAATTAGATAAGATCTCCATATATTATGGTATATCTAAATAGATAAGATCCCCATAATAATAAGAAATAAAAGCCATATTAAAAACATAAAGCACATAATAAGGCACATAATTACAACCGATTACCCAAAAATAGGCATAAAACTAATTCCCAAAACTAAGGAATTTAAAATTTAATCCTCCATCTTCTTGAATCTTCATCTCCAATTCGAATTTTAAATTTAAAACAGGCTTGAAAAGCCCAAAAAATTCAAAAAATGTGTCTCGAAGATGCGATGGGGAAGTCCCGGGCCCGCCTCGACCGTAGCTGAGGGGGCCCCACGGTGTGTGCCCCGCCTGGGCGCCGTGCACGCTACCGGGGGGCCCCACAGCGCAATATCGTGGCCCTGTTCCGACCTCCATTCTCTGCCTCGTTCTTTGTCTCCCACTCAAATATGAAATACATGAAAAAATAAACCTAATCTAACACGGTCAACCCACTTGTGATTACATTAAAGCCATAAATTGGGCATCGAAAAACGAATCAAACGAAAAACATAGGCATTAAATTAAATAAGCCACATAAACATAGATATCATGCTTGGATTTAAATCTAACATCCTAATATCAATTACGACATGCAAATCAAATAAAGAATTAAATCCAATTTATACAATAAATTAAAATCTTGTGACCGGCTCTGATACCAACTGATAGAACCCTTATGAGGGGCTCGTAATTACGCATGATCCACAGGTTTAATAAATTGCATAAATAATTAATTCTTTGACATTTAATACTACGTAGGAAAAATAAGAACTAAATTAAAATTTATACCTTGTCATTAACTAGTCCTTTGTTTGCGGAGAAACGAATTGATTCGTTAGTAACGAACTGCAATCCACACCAATTGAATCTTCTCTTGAACTCCTTCAATCCTACATCATAAACTTCTAACCTATTCCCGATCTATAATGTGAATATTTTGTGGGCAATAAACTATCAAATCTTTAAGAGAAGAAGAACGAAAATTAGAGCTTTGAATGCTCTAAATTTTCAAAATTTGAGAGTTATAATACTCAAGGTGGCCGAAAATACTTGGGGAGAGAGATAGAATTTTCGGCCACCTCTACTTCCCTATTTATAGATATAATGGGTAAGGTTAGGCTTTCTTAGGTGAATGGATAAGATCTCAATAATAGAATTATTTCGCACTTTTATTTATCTAAAATTCCATCTTTTATTCAAATTTGAATTTTGAATAATTCAAAATTAATTTGACCAAGTCAAAATCATAACTTAATTTAATTCATTTCCAAGTCTTTTTGAATCAATTAAATTTAATTAATTATTTGGTCAAATTTAGACTTAAATTAATTATTATATTAAGTTAATTTAACTCTCAAATTAATTATTCTATGGAAATGTAATCAAGTGTAATTCTATTATAAATATTTATCGACTCCACTATAGGATAAATATTGAACTCATATTAATCCATCCAAATTATGGATTTAACCATTTTGTCATTAATTATTTCTCGTGTTTAAGATTTATTAAATCCATTAATTAATGGAGTTCGCTGAAAACTCATAATTAATTAATATATTTAATCGCGAGTGATCCCGTTAAGACCTTAATTATTACATACGGAATAAATTCCAACCGACCGATTTTCTTATGCAATAAACATTTCTGAACGCCTCACGCGGATTTAATTAACTCATGTTACCGAGACGCAAATCTATGTGAGTGACAATCGAGTACTTCTAGCTAAACCATCACTACTGCTCAAGATATCACTATCTAGGGTTACGAAAAAACCGTAAGCGAAGATGAATCAAAAAGCGTCTAATCAGCCGCATAAACTAATGTCATCGTCACATATTAAGGAATAATTAATTTACGATCATTCTAAGCAACAACACGTAGAACTTATCTCACTGTGAAACCTCTCAATATGTATACGCAAAGCATGTGTATCTACTTATACATGCTAATATCATTCTGTGGGCTAAGGTCAGCTCTCGCATAAAATGATATCGCAACCTTTACCGACTAGACTATCCAAGTATGTCTAGACTGTGAGCTTTATACTACAAAGGATCCGACTATGTTACCTTTTGTGATCATCGATCCACCACACAGTTTACAATTGCAGTAAACGGACTTGTTTGCAATTCAATACATAAAATAATAAATAACAAAACAATGGTAGAAAAAATTTATTCTCATTTAATGGAATTGAAAACAATTTCAGTACAACGTCTAAGCATAAAGTATGCTTTGAGGTATACAAACCCTAACACATTTTCTAGCACGTGTGCTAGACAACCCCAAACTTTCACATGTCTTAGACTGGGCTGGCACCCTGTCCACAGCTCGATAGGTGTCTTATGGATCGACTTGGATGAAACCAAGTTTCATTTGTACACCTCCGTATCTAGAGCATATCCCCAAAACGAAGTAGGCAACTTCGCAGAACTCACCATAGATCGTACCATCTCCATAAGCGTCATATTTCGTCTACCTGCTACACTATTTTGCTGGGGAGGCCACGGTACAGTCAACTGGGAATAAATACTTATTGCCCTTGCCCCATTTGGGGAGGCTATAATTAGACGGAGTAGCAGTAGTCACCAACTCTTTCTTGTTACTTTTCATGATCTCTATCGTCTGCAGCTCTGCCAGAAATTTGAAAAGACTATAGTTACTTTTATTCATGATATAGTTAATCCGGTATGACTCAAAGTTGTCAGGTAGGCTCTAAAGGACGATATCAACCTTAAATTTGTCGTCAATTTGATCACTTAGAATCTCAATTTTGGCCAAGTAACCCATCATCTTTAGGACATGCTTCTGAATCGATGATCCCTCTGTCATAGTGACAGTTCACACATTGCAAATGGCCAATTCCATAACCAATCGACTATGTGATCCGAACATCTCATGCAGGCTAAACATGGTATCCGAAGCGAGTTTGATAGATCCCATTAACGCACTTATCCTATTATCTTAGTGTTAGAAGAAGTGTTGTTAGCATAGACTGGTGGACAAGGATTGTCGAGGAAGAACTTAATGTTGTTAGCAGTCAAGACAATGTCCAAATTTCCTTTCCAATTAGTATAGTTCTTAACCTCGAGTTTATTTTTTTCAAGAATAGAGGCAAATGTACTGAAAGTTATGCTTACAAAACTAAAATAAATAAAACATTTCATCATAAATAACATGCTCAAACGCACATAGTTAAAACATAAAAAAAAACGATCATGCTTGAACAAACTGTTTAAAATTAAATCATGCAAGTCAGGCAATGTGATCGATTACACGATCAATTTAAAATGATTTTACTGGTCATACAACTCAATAGTCAGAGGCCACGCAGTGCTGCTATAACTGTCAAATTATATCTAAGCTACCATGAGTACAGACACCAAATAATACTGTTTGATTTTAATAAGTCCACAACGGAGGAGTCATATTGCCACCAAACAATATCTTATAGCCATCATAAATAATTCTTATCTCATGAACTAGTAAAATGTGATCCTGCTTGGAATCAAAACAGATTACTTTATGAAAAGATCTACTCATGAAGACCATATGTGATCGTAGCAAATTTAAATGAATAATTTATAGTTACAATTATCGCTTAGTTATTTAATAAAAAGGTTTTACATGGATAAAAACATATTATGACATATCAAATAATAACAAATAAGAGCATCCATAATAATAGTAGATAAACTCAATTAAAACAAATAAAGGCATTCAAATCTACAACTAATTATTCAAAAATAGGATAAAGAAAAAAAAAATCCTAAATCCTAGGAATTTAAATCTAAATTCCATCCATCGTCGTCGCATCCAATCGAACACCATCTGCACCGCACAATAGGCTGCCGCTGAGTAGGTCAGCGGTTGCTGAGCCACCTGCTCTGTCCTCTTTCAGCGCGCCTGGGTCAGCTCCTGCTGGGGTCCAGCGCTCGCTGACCTAGGCTTTCTTCCTGGGTCGCGCGCTATCTCAACCGCTACCTCGGCGCCTGTCATGCCTCGTACTCCCGCGCACGTCTCCGTACGCCGTCGAGGGGTTTCGCGACTTTTGTCGCTGTCCTATTCTGGCCTCTGTCTTTCACCTCATTTTTCGTACAGATTTTTCTCCCACTCAATTACATAAAATAGATTGAAAAATACAGGAAAAAAATATAATGTAACACGATCAACCGCCGTGTGATTACAATACAAACCAAAAACCATGCCATCGAAAAACAAAATGAAAACAAAATAAAGCGGTATTATAAGCGGTATTAAATTTAGGAATTCTAATATCAATTAAGTCACTGACAAATCAAAAGAATTAAATCCATTTTATAAAATAAATTAGAATCATGTGACCGACTATGATACCAACTGAAGGAACCCATAAAAGGGGCTCGAATTTCTGCATGATCCACATGTATAATTAATTGTAAAAATAGTTAATTCAATAGCAAATTATAACATAGGAGAAAAAATACTGCAGAATTTTACATTTCTCCTTTGTTGGGAACCCTGAGGTTTTAGTGTTAATGATGGTATCTCGAAACACACTTCATGTTAAACCAGATCACTAGAGATAAGGTGAATTCTGCTATGGAACAGACTAGGAGATGACTTAAGATGTAAGGGAAAATATTCCTATAGAAGTCAATCTCAAGTTAGTATAGGATGAAGATCAAGATCTCACGTAAAAAAGGAATCGATCTGCTGTAACAGACAACGACCAGATCGATGACCAGATCAATGCCTACAGCAATGAACCAGAACGATTGAGTCATCAATCCATCAGCTGACATCATCCTACACATCATATGCACTTGCCACGTCAAAACGAAAGTCCATCCAACAGGGATTTGAAAGAAGATCTTCGTTTAAACATATATAAGGAAGAGACTGTTAGCAATCTGCTTCCCATAAATTAAATATTGAGTCAACCTTTCCTATATGGCAAGAACAGATATGATGGAAACCATTGATTGGCAATATACCATCTATCTCACGCCAATCAACAACGGCTAGAATTTCAAATTCAATGCATATATAGTTGAAGACAAAATCTGGAAAAGATGAGAACACACGCGCGA
>JAPKLX010002785.1:0-11993 GCA_026898415.1 Leonotis leonurus
ATTCTGGATTATTACTAAGGTTTTCTAAACAAGAGCAATCACTAATCAACCATTATTCCGCACTCACTCAACACTCAGAAAGTAATAAGATCACTCTTATTATTAGCTAAGAGTTTACACTAAGAGAGTAATCTGGTTGGACTAAACTGGTATCGATCTGCATATCGATCTGTCTAGTCATCTTCGAGCAATTTCTTATACAGAATAGCTTGAACTCTCTCACAACTTGTCAAGTAAACTAAGTTTGTATTCGGTGTATTTCCCCCCCCCCCCATACACCAAACCTTGCTCTTTCGGGACCAACAAGGGACTTAATGAGTGTGCGAAGTGAGGCAAGCTCCTCCTTCATATGTTCCATCTTGTCTTCAGCATCAAACTTGAATCCGAGTAACAGATTGACTGTCTGGTCAGATGCATGCAGTTTCTGTTCAAGTCTGCTGTTCATTTGTGGCGATTGTTCTGTCATAGGTTTCTTGTAGCTCCTCCACTGCAGATATCCGAGTGCTTTGATGCTCAAATTCTTCAGGTTTCGAATAGAGCAGATCATCCAAGACATCCATCTGATGTTGCTTCATTAATTCCACAAATTTTTAGTTTTCGAAGGTAGCGAAATGAGAACGTATGGACAGAGTGGCTGCTTCTTTGATCTCAGCAGTAATCAGATTAGCCTTCTGTGCAACTGCAGCTTCAATGGTCTCATGCTGTTTGACGAGAAGGTCAGCTACTAGTGTGGTCGCCTTCTGTGCTTGCTCTTCTACTCCTTCTAATCTAATAGTGAGCTTGGCTTGTTCTGCTTCGTTGGCCATTCTATCATCATCAATCTTTTTATCAAGCTCCTTCTGGACAGTTCTGAGCTTTCTTCTGATGTCATGATCCATATCATTGACATAATATTTCTGGTGTTAATTAAAGTCAGTGAGGATCTGGGTGGCTTTTTCTTGAAGCAAATTGCATGTGTCAGCCATATGATCTTCAACCTGAAGAGTAATCAGGTTGTCGATCTGATAGTTATTGAATGGTCTGGTTTCTCTTTCCAACAGCTCCTCCATCTCATAGAAATGGACATTTTTCTTTAGTTTCTGTGCGACCCCAGGAGTGTACAACTCGTTGCTCGGTTCTCCATCAATGGTCTGCCCTACTGGAATATCATCAACTGGATCAAGGTTGATGACAGGGATTTTCTTTGTTGTCTTCTTGGGCTTCTCTGCTGCTTGTTCTGGTGGTGGTTGTTGTTGATCTGGTTGTGCAGAAGCCTCCATCTTGACATCAAAATCGGTTGCTTCATCCGGGACACTTGAAAAGAAATCCATTTTACCCGTGTAAAATGATTTCAGGTCAACCTGCAGAAGTCTTGCTTTGTGCTTCATGAGAGCAAGAATGAGGTGTGGGTATTCTGTACGCACTTCACTGACAGTGGTGGCTTGAAGTAGGCTAAGGAGAGTGGCTTCTTCCTTCTCCAATTCCTCAATTGTTCTGGTCTGGAGTAGCGCATAAAATATGTAGTACTCGTTGTCCTTGACCAGCAAGTAAAATTTACCGCGCTTGGTTGCTCCCAGACTCTCTGGCAGAAGATGAATACCAGGGAACTCTTGTAATACAGAATGTTCTGCTTCATTCTCCAGCAAGTTAATAATGCCCTCAGCTTGGCGTTTCTTCTCTTCCTCCTCATCAGCAGATTCTGCCTCCTCTTCATCCTCACTTATTCTTTGCATTCTGTTCGGTGAGGGTGTGGGTGTTCTGGCCGTAGAAGAATCTTTCTCCTGTTGTGGATTGAAGTTAGATTCTGGTTCAGCAAAGAATGGTTCTGTCTGTGGAGCTTCTGGAGGTACTGTCTCAGTCTGCGTCACTTCCTCACCTTGTTCTGCCCTAACTCATTCTGTTTGAGTTGTTTCTGGTTCGAGCAGAGGGTTTTCAGGAAGCTCTTCGACTGGCGGTGGAGACTCTTCAACCTTTCTCAATCTTCGCCTCTTCTGCTTGGGCTGAGAGGAAGAGGTTTCTGTGTCAACAGAACTTCCGCGTTTAGCGGTTGGTCTGCGTGCTGCTTTCTCTTTCTGCACCTTTTCCTTGGGTGCCTTTCCCTTCTGATTTTCAACATCGTTGGTAGGTGGAATCCAAGCAGGAATAGAACTCCCCATCTCCAGAAGTACCACACGATGCACCTCATCTGTGATTTTGTTGAAAAGTGCTGGAGTAAGTCCTAAAGACATCTCGATTTGGTGTTGATCTTTAGGTATAGTGAGGCTAGTATTGAATTCAACAGCATCCTCCCAGACTTGCTGTTTGAAAAATTTCTCCACCATCAGGCTGATTTTGGTGGAGTACCTCAGGTTCCTCCTAACTTCCACCGAAACGACGCGTCCTCTGCTGTCTTTGGTGTATTTAACCAATCTATCCCCAAATCATTGGTGAAAGGAATGAGAGATATGGTTCATTTTCGGCGGAAGGAAAAAAATCTGCAACGAATCCCCGCCTCTTGCCCTACGTCTTGTGCGCTCCAAGCTGCTTGGTCTGTTCTCTATCTTGGTTAGTGCATTCCTCTTTGTTGGTCCCGAAAGAGCAAGTTTTGGTGTATGGGGGGGTGGGGAATACACCAAATACAAACCTTTTTGGTTACTTGACTAATTTGGTTGTGAGATTTAAGCTTTCTGCAAAACAGATCACTATAAGTGACAGACAAGATCGATTATCAGATCGATCTTATTCTGTCGAGATAGAATCTCTCAAGTGAATATCACTGGCAGAGATCAAGAGTGATCTTATTATCTAGCAGAGCGTTGTGTGCGGAATAATGGTGGACTTAGTCGGTGTTCTTTGTTTAGAAAACCTTTTCAAAACTTAACCAAATATTTAATAAATTGATTAAGAATGCAATTTTGAATGAGTATGACAGTTAGTTGATAAAACAACTTGAATATAAAATACAGAAAGTAAATGGCACAGTTATTTTTACGTTGTTCGGGAAACCCCCTACGTCCACGGTCTAATCCAAACTGGATTAGATATCCACTACTAGGATACTCTTCTTGTTTATACTCGCTGAGAACGACCCACAAGTCTCAAACCTAAACTGGTCAAAACTTATGCACGAATAAGGGTCATGTCCCTTTATAACTTACAGAAAACTACTGTAACTGGATCTCTTCAAGTTAATCCACTAGAAAACTACTAGCTAGCAAAGATCACTTTCTTTCTTTCTCGATAAGACATACTTGAATCGAGGTGTGATTACGATCACGAACGGTTCAGAACACGATCTGGTGAGTAGAAATCTTCTCTCAGTAAATGCTTCGATAGTTGAGATGATTTCTGGGCAGCGTTACAGCTTGTAGATAATAGATGATCTTACATGTATATTGCTCGTGTATTCTGCCAGTCTTTGTTCCGAGCTTTTATAGGTGTGGAATTTGAAATTCTTACCGTTGAGCTTGATTGGTTTGAAGTTAATGTGATTTGACCAATCAAGAATAGTGAATCCATAATTTCTCTTCTTGCCTTTTAAAGTGTTTGACAGAATCTTCTAGATATGGTAAGCAGATGGTTCGACAGATACTGCTTTCCTCTTTCTTGTCTTGATTGATTCTCTTCCTTCTATGGTACGAATGACGTAGCTCAGGTTTTGAGATTCACCAACAATTAGTCGATATCATCTGGTTTCAGCTTTTGAATGTCGATCTGATTGTAGTCGTTCTGGTCGAATTCGATCTGGTCAAGGTTGATCTGGTTGAACACAGGTTGACATCGATCTGGTCATAGTTGATCTGGTCCAACACGATCTAGTTGAAGATGATCCGGTCCAACACGATCTGGTTGAAGATGGTCTAGTCCAACACGATCTAGTTGAAGATGATCTGGTCCAACACGATCTGGTTGAAGATGATCTGGTCCAACACGATCTGGTTGAAGATGATCTGGTCCAACACGATCTGGTTGAAGATGATCTGGTCTCACACGATCTGGTTGAAGATGATCTGGTCCAATACGATCTGTTTGAAGATGATCTGGTCCAACATGATCTGGTTCAACACGATCTGGTTGAAGATGCTTCTAGGTGGGTTGACTCTGCTGAGTGTTCTGGTGAGAACAGATGATTATCCAGATGAAGCTTTCTGCTTGTTTCTATCTAGTTTTAATGTTCTGGTCCTATTGACTAACAGAATGACAAAATGACTTTATAGGATAAAGTCCTTCACAAAATAAGACATTTTGAAGACAGAACATGGATCAGTTCTCCTATCAGATACACTTTATATATTAGTGTTCTGTTACAATTAGAACAGATTGAGGTAACATAGAACATAGATAAGTCTAAGTGTGTTTTTGAGAGAACATCATCAAAACTAATTTTATTTGTGGGTTCCCAACACTCTTGGTCACCATCTGTTGCAATGTGATC
This sequence comes from Leonotis leonurus, assembly GCA_026898415.1. Taxonomy (NCBI): domain Eukaryota; kingdom Viridiplantae; phylum Streptophyta; class Magnoliopsida; order Lamiales; family Lamiaceae; genus Leonotis; species Leonotis leonurus. The sequence continues at coordinate 4,394 of JAPKLX010002785.1, forward strand.
TCGAGCGGTACCTTTCCTTGGGCTTCAGTCTGCCCAAGCTACTTCGTGCATAACCTTACCTCTTTCTCAAGATGACCTCCAGCTTGCCCTGCATCTTGCTTGCCATAGACTTGTGTCCTCCTAGATATGAAATACGACACAAATAAAGGAAAAAAGACTCGATCTTGACCTAAAATAAGACTCGAGAAAAGCACGAAAAATGGGCTCGTCACACTCACACACTTTAAGCACGATTGTCCTCAAGCATGTAAATATGACTTGCTCAAAAAGAAAATAAAAGACTCAAATAGCCAACACACTAATATACATGCACCAAAAACAGTCAAGATAATTATGAATTAGAGCATAAACCAAGCAATGTTCTCAAGCGGTCAAGATAACGATCAAGTGAGCATAGAGATGTTTCCTTACCCACTCAACACTCTTTGTTTTAGGTTAATTGTTTACGCTCGACAACTTGCTTGATCAAGAAAGGTCACATAGGCTTGCCTACCTTCTATATGTCTCCACCCAATTAGCCTGGTCAAGGCATCTATCCTCATGTCTTTATTAGGTTGTAACGTGGCTTTGGTAAAAGGTTGGAAAATTTTGGGAACTGGGTTATGGTCGGTATGACTATATGTTTGGAACCCCACATAAATTTAGTTTTGATGATGTTCTCTCGAAACACACGTAGATTTATTTCTGTTTGCTAGGCAATAATGTGTTCTACCTGTACCAGATCACTAGGTCATAAAGTGAATCTGATAGAGAACAAGTCTTTAGAACAAATTAGTGGATGACTTAGAATGTAAAGGATAAAATCATATAGAAGTCACTTTGTTAGCTTTCGTTCTATTCTAAGAACCAGATCAGTAGGAGCCTACAAAGCAAGCAGATGATCTGATCGATGGCCACTCGATCTGGTTGTTGAGAAATCATTCACTAAGATTACAACCATGCTTTGGAGTATTTTTGGATCAACCTTGACTTTGACCAGATTGATGTCTATCTGCCCCAACCAGATCATGCCCTATGGAGTAAGCTAGAACCAGATCAACCTAGTTATCTGACACATGATTAAAATGTGTAGATATACTTAGGATAATCCCAAATCACTTGCCACATCAGCAGATCTCTCGAAGATGGTAAGTATATAAATTAGAGATCAAGTTCGGAAAGAGAATCAATCACTACGCGAAGAAGGAAAGAAGTATCAATCACGATCTGCTTTCCACAATTCAATGATTTGGTCAACCTTTCTTAAAAGACAAGAAGAGATAAATAAGGGATTCATATCTCTTGATTGATAATCAGATCAATCAAGACCAACAGTTAGAATTTCAAATTCTACACCTATAAAAGCTTGGAACCAAGACTGGAAGAGTCCGGACACTTCAAGATTATTACTGACTATCAACTTGTTACTCTGCTCATAAATCAACTCACTCATAAAAGCATTCATTTGAGGATATTTCAACATACCAGATCGTGTTCTAAGTCGTTCGTGATCGAAATCACACCACTCGATTTAATTTTGTCTTATCGAGAAGGAGAAGTAGAATAGCTTCGCTAGCTAGTAGTTTTCTAGTGGATTAACATGATGATATTATGTTGCAATAGTTTTCTGTAAGTTGTAAGGGACACGACCCTTAATCGTGCATAAGTTTCAACAAGATTGTGTTTGAAACTTGTTGCTTGTTCTCAGCGAGTATAAAAAAGAGAGTATCCTAATAGTGGATATCTAATCCGGTTTGGATTGGACCGTGGACGTAGGGGGTTTATCGAACAACGTAAAACAATAGTGTTATTTACTTTACGCATCTTTACCTTCAGTTGTTTTATTCACCAGCACGTTCATTCAAACTGCATTCTTAATCAATCTGTTAAACGACTTGGTTAAGATTTTCAAAGGTTTTCTAATAAAGAGCACAAACTAAGTCCACCATTTTTCGCAAACAACGCTCTGTTGGATAACAAGATCACTCTTAATATCTACTAAGTGTTAATCACAAAGATAGAGTTAATTTGGACAGACTGAGTATCGATCTGGTCAGTCACACATAAGCAATCTCCCTTCCAGAAAGCTTAATCTCTCTAAGAAATTAGTCAAGTAAACTAAAAAGTTTGTATTTGGTGTATTCCCCCCCCCCCCCCCATACATCAAACCTTGCTCTTTTGTGACCAACAAGTGGTATCAGAGCAATAGGATATAGAGAATGGAGTTTTAGAATCAAGATGTGTCTAAAAGCTCATCACTGTATGATGTGGAAAGTGATAGAAGAAGGACCATTAGCCATATACGAAGAGAAGACTCTCGTCATATAAACTGGTGTGGTAAAAGAGAACGTGCTCTAGGATCCCAGAACGTATATATTTGAAGAACGATGTGGAGAAAATATGGATGATTTTGCAAAGGGAATCATCTCTAGCATAGTTAAAGGAGTTCATCTGGCCGAGATCCAAGATCTGGATACAGTCAAAGAGATGTGGGAGGCACTGCGAGAACTTAGCTTAGGTTCAGAGGCTATGATCGAGAACAAGCTGTCTCTAGCATGTAACAAGTTCGATGAATTCAAGATGAAGCTTGGAGAAATAATTGAACAGATGAAGAACAGATTCATAGATGTGTTACTTGAAGTTTCTGCATTCAACAAGAACAAGTACACTCTACAAGAGAAGAATCTCAAGATACTCAGAGCATTACCACCAAGTTAGGAGATATATTCTGCAATGCAACCACTACGTGTTGATTTCAACGATATGTCAGTTGAAGCACTAATTGACCATCTGGTTGTACATGAATGTGATATTAGAGAAATTCATGGACCAGATCATGCTTCAAGCAAGAAGAACGAGAGCAGTTCCAAGAAGGAGAAACAAGTAGCCTTCAAAGCGGAATGCATAACTGATGAATCAATAGCACCCTCTGCATCAGAAGAAGGATACGATGTAGGTCAGATCGAGGAAATATCAAAGATTCTACAAAGACAACAAAAGTAGATATCAAAAAAACAGAGAACAAGATCGATCTGATAGTAAAGGCGAAGCAAAGAGTAATGGTAAAACATGTAACTCTATAGATTATATTTGTTATGGCTGTGGAAGAACAGGTCACTATCTATCTAAGTGTCAAAGAGAAGAGCTAAGAGTTAAACGAGATCAAAAGCTTAAAGCTCAACGCAAAGATATGATGGCTGAAGAAGACTCAAGCAGCTCGAGTCATCTGTCTGATAGTTCATCAGAAAATGATGAGGCATTCTATGTGCAAGACACATAAGAATATTGGAGTGAATGTTACATAGGAATTGACAACGGACTCGACCAAATTGAGGATCGAAGAACTGCAAGAAGAGGACAAGTAGCAAACTAACCATCTGGATTATTGATAGTGGATGTTCGAAGCATATGACATGTGACAAGAATTCTCTATCAGATTATGTTGAAAGACAAGGACCACAAGTAACCTTTGGTTGTAACTCAAAAGGTTATACCAGAGGATATGGTAATATTAAGATTGGCAAGACCACCATCATCAATGTATCTTATGTGGAAGGTCTTAGTCATAATCTGTTTTCTGTTATCCAATTTTGTGCTAATGGTAATCAGATTGTTTTTTATGCTAACAATTGTTTAGTGAAGAACAAGGAAGGAGATGAAATTCTTCTTACCGGGAAATTGCAGGACAAACTGTATATTGTGTAGTGGACAAACTAGAATGAGACATGTCTAGGAGATTGCAAGAGAAAAGCTAGTCGATGGGCTACCAGATCAAGTATATGACAAAGATTATATTTGTGAAGCATGCCAAGCTGGGAAGCAAACCAAGTGATCCTTTACCAGTAAAACTGCTCACTCGTCTTCCAGGATTTTGGAGTTACTACATTTATACTTATTTGGCCCAGTTAAGCCATTAAGTATCAATGCAGGGTTATCTTTCTGTTTAAGAAGAAAGAAACATTGGAGAAGCTGCCAAACTTTCTCAACAAGATCACTAAGCAAAAAGAGACTTCTGTTGTAACAATCGGAACAGATCGAGGGACAAAGTTTCTTTACCAGAAAATAGAGGCATTTTGCAACCAGATGGGTATTACACACCAAACATCTGCAGCAAGAACACCTCAACAGATTGTTAAAAAAAGCAACTCGCACCATGCTTAATGCAACCAGATTACCAAAGAAATTTTGTGCAGAAGCCATCTACACAACATGTTATACACAAAACAGATTGGTGGTAACTCTCAGACATGAGAAGACACCATACGATATCTTGAACAACAGAAAGCCCAGGATACAGTATTTCCGTACTTTTGGTTTTAATTGTTACATTCATAACAATGGAAAATCTCAATTGAAAACCTTTGATAGCAAAGATGCCCTGGAATATTTTTAGGTTATTCTGATGCTAGCAAAGCCTATAGGGGTTTATAATAGGAAAACTCATGTTGTGGTGATAACACCTCATATTATATTTGATGAAACTATTCTTGAATACAGTGAAACAGGTGAAGAACAGGTTCACAACCAGATTAACAATAGGAGATCATGAGGAATATTGCTTGAAGATATCCTGATCTAGAATTCAACAGAAGAAGACGAGATTAATGATCAACCTGTAGCTAAGACCGACACACAACAAGGGGGAACAGATAACATCAATCTGGATCAGACCAGATTAACTCCAGATGATAGTGAACCTGTGGAAGCAGATGATGTTGAACCTACTCAGAGTCAATCTGAAGAACTCAGAGATATTAACAGCTAGAATAATGATCAAGAGATTGAAGTTGAAAGACCAGAAGATGAAAATCCTTAACAAGCAACTTCAACATCACACCCTGAATTTGAGGAACCAACAGAAGAACCAGAACCTGAGATATCAGAAGAAGAGATGTCCAGTCGAAGAAAGTGGATACAAGAACATCATCCACCAGAATAGATTGTTAGGAACCCATCAGATCGTGTGAAGACAAGAAGAATGCATGGAGATAGTGCAGTTCTAAGTTGTTACTTATCTCGTGTAGAACCATCTGACGCATATGAAGCACTACAAGATGCATATTGGGTAATTGCTATGCAAGAAAAACTCAATGAGTTTAAGAGAAACCAAGTTTGGTATCTTGTAGCCAGACCAAGACACCAGGGAGTTATAGGTGTTAAATGAATAGTAAAGAACAAACGAGATGAGAATGATGAAGTTGTCAGAAACCAAGCCAGATTAGTTGCAAAAGGATACAATCAACACGAAGACATTGATTTTGATGAAACGTTCGCACCGGTTGCTAGATTGGAAGCAATCAGATTGTTCCTGGCATATGCAGCATACAAGAGATTCAAAGTGTACCAGATGGATGTCAAGAGTGCATTCTTAAATGGTATTCTGGAAGAAGAAGTATATGTGGAACAACCACCTGGTTTTAAAGAAGGCAATCCAGACCAGAAAGTATACAGATTAGCCAAAGCAGTTTATGGGTTAAAAAAAGCACCCAAAGCTTGGTAAGCGACATTATCAACATTTCTACTGGAATTAGGACAAGACATTGTTCATAATCAAAGTCAAAGAACATATCCTTTTAGTACAGATATATGTTGATGATATCATTTTTGGATCTCAATCTGATTATTTATGTGATAAATTTGTTGTGCTTATGAAAAATAAGTATCAAATGTCCATGATGGGCGAGATGAATTTCTTTCTAGGTTTGCAGGTGAAGCAGCTACCAGATGGAATATTCGTTAATCATGCGAAGTACATCAATGATCTGATCACCAAATTTGGAGTCAAAGATAGTAAACATGTCAAGATTCCAATGCAGACCAATGGGAAGATAGATGTAGATCTAGAAGAAAAACCAGTAAATATAACTCAATATAGGGGTATCATTGGTTCATTACTATACTTAACTGCTAGTCAACCTGACATTACCTTTGCAATTGTAGTATGTGCTAGATACCAGGCCAACCCCAAAGAGTCACACATGGATGTAGCCTAGAAAATACTAAGATATCTCAAAGGAACACCACACATTGGACTATGGTATCCATGTGAGGATAACCTTGAATTAACAGGTTATTCAGATTAAGATTATGTTGGATGCAAGCTTGACAAAAAGTCAACATCTGGAACGTGTCAGTTTCTGGGAAACAAGCTGATCTCATGGTTTTCAAAGAAACAAACATTTGTTGCTACATCAACAATTGAGGCAGAAAATATGCCACTGGAAGCTATTGTGCACAGATACTCTGGTTAAAATAGCAGCTCAAAGGCTACGAAATCGATGTAAAGGAGATACCTATATTCCGTGACTGCTCGAGTGATATAGCTATTGTTGGTCCCGAAAGAACTAGATTGGTGTATGGGGGGGGGGAATACACCAATTCAAACTTTTTAGGTTTTCTTGTTCAAAACTCAAGTATAAGGCTTTAGCAATTCTTAATAACTTAAGATAGCTTGGAGTAGCAAAACAAATCTTCTTGTTAGGAAGATTAAGTCTTACTCAAATAATACCTTATGTGTGAATAACAATAATCAAGAGTGATAAACACAGATTTAAACTTGATTAAAGTTGTGTGCGGAATATGGTGGTTTATGCTCTTTTTAAAGTGAAAACTGTTTTCTTTGTTGGAGAAGTTATCAACCAAGTTTTAAATGCAAGAGTATGAAGAAGATGATAATAAAGTAAAAACAGAAAGTAAGAACATAAAGAATTTAATGTGGTTTGGGATAAACCTTCCCTACGTCCATGGCTCGATCAAAACTAGATCGAAATCTACTATGTCTCCTTTCTTTTTACTCGTTGAGTACGAGCCTCAAGTTTTATCAAAACTAGATAACAACTTGAGATTACACTTCTTAGATTGAAGAACTACAATCTAAATCTTACAACTTTTGGATCAAAACTAGATCCTAACTTGGTTTTGGTAAACAACAAATTTCCAGAAACAATCTTCAAAAGAATAATGAAGCACTTAGAGAATTCTAGAGCTTGTAGGAGTGCTTTTAGAACTTTGAATATTTGAAGATATTTGAGCAGAGTTTGAGCTTTGTAATCGTGAATTCTCGTACTCGTTCCTGGAAGTGAAGGTGGTATTTATAGCCTCCTTGAAGAAACTATCCGTTGGAGACGATGGTTCTCTTTTTCAACGCATTAATGGCTGCATTAAATGCATGGCAGTGAGGTTGAGACACGCGCTGCCAAGTTGAGAGTGGTTACCACCTATCACGCAATTTCCCAGTGCATTGCCATACTGGGAATGATACTTAGTACAAGAGTTTTGATTTTCTTGTACTTCATTCCTTAAAGTATGTCGTTGATGTGACAATACACGGAGTGGTTGACTTGTGAAAAATTTAAGTATGTCGGCAGTCCACCGTAGTAATGGTGTGGATTATAACAGCTTGCTGTCTTACCACAAATGCATATTGTTTCCTACAATATTTTTGAGACGAGTTGTCCACACTTTGTTAATTGGTTTGATTCCCAATTAACATGTACTTCTTGATCTTGACCTTTGGAGAAGTTTGAGTTAACAGATAGTGTTTGAGATTACGATCTGTTGTTCATATGTCTCGCTGTTCCATAGTCTTTAGCTGTTCCATGAACTCTAGCGGTTTCATGAA